>CABHPH010138981.1:0-59629 GCA_902168325.1 Peromyscus nudipes
ATATCACCATAACATCCGGTGTTGACTTGTGTCTATGGACATGCTCTCATGTGAATTAACCTAATGTCTCCCCAGGGGTGGTGCTGTTTGGGGAAAGTCATTGTTTTCTCTGGGGTTGATTATAGCATTGTATCTGTTTACCACTCCACCATCATCATGCATAGGGTTATTTGAATCTCTCCTGTGTTGGATCTTCTGTTTCCTACATCCCATGGCTTCCTTTCTTACAGCCATCCCCAGGCTAATCTGGCAGGCATGTCCAATCTGTGGCTCATTCATAGGCTGGATAATGTCATGTTCTGATACTAAAAGGTTGGATAATTCTCAGTCTAGCGGCTTCCTAAGAAGGAATCCACGAGGCAGGGTATTTGAAGCTTTGAATGTCTGTCAGTTTCTTCATTGTACCATCATGCTTGATAGTTTGGCTGGATATAGAATTCTAGTTTGGAGATAATTTTCCCTTAGTATTGTTTTTTATTACTATTTTATTTTTAATTTTTTTCATACAATATATTTTTATCAGATTCTTCCCTTCCTCAAATCCTCCCAGATCTTCTCTGTCTCCCTACTCACTATGACAGAGTGTCTTTATGCAGTTCTAGCTGGCCTAGAATTCTATAGATCAGGCTGCTCTCAAACCGGAGATCCATTTGCCCTTGCCTCCAAGTGCTGGGATTTAAAAAGGCATGCACCACTATGCCTGGCCTTTCCTTTGAAGGCATTTTGTTTTTTAGATCCTCTTTTTTTTATTTTTTATTTTATTATTTATTTATTTATTTTTTGGATACAGGGTTCCTCTGTGTAGTTTTGGTGCCTGTCCTGGATCTCGCGCTGTAGACCAGACTGGCCTCAAACTCACAGGGATCCATCTGGCTCTGCCTCTTGAGTACTGGGATTAAAGGCATGCACCACCACCGCCTGGCCTGAAATTATTCTTGTATTTGATCTTTTGTACTTTTCTTTGTAAGGTTGTAAGGCTTTTAAAAATAATTTATTTTAAAGATTTATTTACCACTTAGTCTCTAAATATGTGGTGTGTGTGTGTGTGTGTGTGTGTGTGTGTGCGCGCGCGCGCGCATATATATAGCCATTCCTCTAAGAAATTTGTGTGAGAAACAAAGACACAACCTGTGTAATTGTCACTGGGGTGCTTCTAGACTTGCAGATTGTAGAGGCAAGGATGTGTGCGTGTGTGTGTGTGTGTGTGTGTGTGTGTGTGTGTGTGTGTGCACACCATGTGCATGCCAGTGCTTGTGGAGGCCAGAAGAGAATGTTGCATCCTCTGGAACTGGAGTTACAGATGGTTGGGTTGCCCTATGTGGGTGCTGGGAACTGAATCTAGCTCCTTTGCAAGAGCTCTCAACCTCTCAGCCCATTAAAATAGTATCCTTTAGACCCTGACACATTGATAGAGTCACTGTGATTTTTCCATCGTTCTTGAATGCTTCATATGCAGTAGTCCTGTTAGTATTTTACATTAATCTTCATAATAACTTAATCGATATGGACACATTATTGCTAACTCATTTTTTCCCTCAGAATTCAGAGTTTCTCAGAAATTCAGAATTTCTCAGTTTTCTTTCGCATTCTTCCCAAGTTTGGGGTTCCATGCAGGGTGCTACAATACAGTTAGTCATCATTTCTACTCAAATCTCTCTTGGTTTGTGACAGTTTGTCTCTTTCCTTTATTTTATTGACTGTAACAGTTTTTGGGATTTCTGGCCATATATTTTGGAGGATATTTTTCAGTTGGAACATATCTGATATTTTTCATGACTAGACTGGAATGATATGTTTTGGGGATGGTGATCACAGAGACATAGTGACATTTTCATCACTCTACATCAAGGTAACACATTGTCAGGAAAATTCACCAGTCATACACTTCACCTTGATCACCTGGCTTAAGGCAGAGCTTGTCAGATTTCTTGTATATAAATAAAGTTATTCCTATTTTCCTTAATTTTGTCTTTGAACACTTTACATGTCCCACACTTAAGTAATCAGAGTTGGACTTTGTCACCTTGAGGATGCACTATCTGCATAAAATATTTGGCATTCTTCTACATGGGACATTTGTCTAGTCTTCCTCATTTTTAATCCCTTGTTTGCTTTATTCATTTAGTTATTTATATTACTGTGTACTAATGAATACTCACCTTGCTTTAGATTATAAAAATACACTGTTTCAATGCTTTGCTTGTTCCCTGTTGGCCACTGGTAGCTCTGCTTGTTGTCTCCTGTCTTGGCCATCTTTGAACATCCACATCATCGGTATGGTGCTTGTCCAGGCTTTTCATTTTCTAGTACCACAAGCGCCCAGGCTCATCTCATATATTTTCTTTTCTTGTGCTGGAAGCAGCCATTCCTCTAAGAAATTCATGTTAGAAACAAAGACACAACCTGTGTTAATTGTCACTGGGGTATTTCTAGACTTTCAGATTGTAGAGACAAGGACACGTGTGTGTGTGTGCACTAATCCTTTTGTACACTTGTATCTGTGAGTACTTCTGTCATGAGTTCTTGCTGATGTCTCCATCCCTAACCCATTATCACAAGACTTGCATTAGCCTCTTTGCTTAGCTGTATAACTGCCTATTTTAATAGTAAGAAACTTAACTGCCATTGTCTGCCAGCCATTTAGTTGATAGTCACCTCCAGTATAAAGGTGTCATCCTGTGAGGACCATTAGCCTGTATCCTCATGGGGGAAACTTAATCAGCCAGAGTCAATGACATGGGTAGTCCCCCTAGGCTTTAATCCCACACACCACCCTTCCTTCCTTCCTTCCTTCCTTCCTTCCTTCCTTCCTTCCTTCCTTCCTTCCTTCCTTCTTTCCTGTTTCTTCTTCCTTTCTTCTTTCCTCTTCTTTTTCAAAATTAACTCTTTGATCAGCATAAAAGAAGTAGGTTTTATTTTGACATTTTCACACATATGTATCATTATACTTTAACTCGCCACCCTTCACTTCCCCATCCCTGTTTCTTCTCTTCTCTCCTTCCTTACACCAAAGAGCATCTCTTTCTGTTTTCATCACATGTATTTCACTATCCTCTCCTACCTTTCCCCATCTCTAGACCTCTTCCTCCCCTCAGTGGTCCTCTTTCTAAGACACACACACACACACACACACACACACACACACACTCACAGTTCTACATGTGAGAGACAATAAAATAATTATCTTTTTGTGTCTGCCTTATTTGTCTTAATATAATGATCTCCAGTTCTATTAATTTTCCTTCAAGGTCCATATTTTCACTTTTCTTTACAGCTGAATAAAATTTGATTGTGTATATAGGAGGCAAGAATTCTACCACTAAACCACCAATGCTTTCCTATTGTGCATATTACCACATTTTTTTTTTACTCATTCATCTGTTTATGGTCATCTAGGCTGGTTCTATTTTCCGACTACCATGAAGCTGAAATAACTGTGGATGCAAGTGTTTCTGTGATGACTTGGAAGCCTCAGGTGCACACTCAGAAGTGTGATATCTGGGTCATATTGATTTTCATAATGTCTATGCTAGTGTACATTCTTACCAGCAGTGGATGTGTCCCCCTTTCCCAGCACCTTCACCAGGACTTGTGGGCTTTATTTCCTTGGTGATAGCTGTTCTAAATGAGGTGAGATGGAATCTCAAAACAGTTTTAATTCTCATCTCCTTGATGGCTAAGGATATTGAACTCTTTCCATGTTTATTGGCCTTTCATATATCTTCCTTTGAAAACTATTCACAGAGACTGTTAGAGAAAACTACAACCAAAATGCAGAGAACAGCCAATAATGAGGGTGGGTGCCCAGCCCCCTTTGATACATTTCCAAACAACCTAAGGCTCAGGGGATATCATGGAAGAGGTGGCGGAAAGAGTGGAAGAGCCAGAAGAGCCGGAAGTCTGCTGTGTCTCCTAGAAATAACAGAGAAGCTTCACCCAGGATACTACAACAATATGGCTGCCCAAACAAGACCCAGTTGACATGTTCACAGGGGTCCACCCATAGATCAACCAACTAATGACCCTTTAGAAAGGGAGAATTAATGTTTCTCAGGGATGAACTCAATTGATCATTCAGTACTAAGTGATCACCCCTGAAATCATATATGTATAAATAACATTATATGGACTGTACAGCTTGTATTTACACATGTAGACGTGTGTGTGTGTGTGTGTGTGTGTATGTGTGTGTGTGTGTAACAGTAACAGTTAAAGAAAAAAGGCCATGTATTTAAGAGGGAGCAAGTGGGGGTTACATGGGAGATGTTGGAAGGAGAAAATGGAAGAGTTGGGGGAAAGATGTAATTATATTTTTAAAAAAATTTAAAAAAGAAATCTGTCTCTTCAATTTATGGGCCTATTTACTAATTGGATGATTTGGGCATCTACATTTAGGAGTTATTTATAGATTCTAGATATTAATCCCCTGTCAGATAATCAGTTAGCAAGGATGCTCCCACTCTGTCAGTTGCCTCCTCATTTGAGGATCACTTTGCTGTGCAGAAGCTTTTTAAGAGCATGAGATTCTCTTTGTCGGTTCTAGGGGTTCACCCACACTGTGAGAGTCCTTTTCAGGAAGCCATTTTGAAGTATGTTTCCTGTTTTCCTCTTGAAGTCTCAGAGCTTTTGACCCATTTGAACTGATTTTGTACAGTGTGAGAGATAGCAATCGAGTACTATTCTTTGACATATGGGTATCCCACTTCCCCAGCACATGTTGAAGAAACTCTTACCCCATATATGTTTTTGACATAAAGAGGACATGACTGTGTGGGTTCATTTTTAGGTCCTCTGGTCTTTTCCCTTGGTATCAGTGCTTGGTTTTATGCCTCCTGTGCTATTTTATTAATAAGGCTTTGTAGTGTAGTTTGAGATCAAGTATTGAAATGTCTCCATCCTACCCCTCTTGCTTAGGATTTCTTTGTCTATTTTGGATCTTTTGTGTTTCCATATGACTTTTAGTTTTTTTTCAAGTTTTGTAATGAAAATAATTGACATTTTGATGGATGTTGACTTGATTTATAGATTACAGTCAGTAATCTAGATGTTTTTCAACATCATTTCTGTCAAAGCTCTTCCCCTTCCTCCTCCTCTTTTTCTTCTTCTTTAGGTTTATTCCAAGGTATTTTTTTTTTGAGCCTACCATGAACGAGATTCTCCCCACCCTGCAATTTCTTTCTTGGAAAGTTTGCTATTGGTGTATAGAAAAGCTACCGGTTTTGTATATTGATTTTGTGTCCTACTATTGATAAAATTATTAGGTCTGAGAGTTTTCTGGTGGAGGCTTTAGGCTGTGTCTTAGTTAAGGTTTCCATCACTGTGATGAAACACCTAACTGAAAAGCAAGTTGGGAAGGAAAGAGTTTATTTGGCTTAACTTCTACATTGTAGCTCATCATTGAAGGAAGTCAGGACAGGAACTTGAACGGGCAGGAACTTGGAGTCTGTAGAGCAGAGCCCATGGAGGGGTGCTGCTTACTGGCTTGCTCCTTATGGCTGTCCATTGTATTTTTCACATGGTGGGAATGAGTCACACCATAGAACAGGGTCCATGTGGGAGGTTTACTGAGGGGAGGAGAGAGAAGGGACAGATAAGGGGGCAGAGACCGGTCCCTGGGAATGAGAGCAAAGGAAGAGAAAGAGAAAGAGATAAGAGCCAGGTAGGGCCTGCCTCTTATTAAGGGGACATAGCAAATGTATACAGGGGATGCTCTTAGTGACGATGTATCCTGTCAGGACCCTGAGGGCAGACCAGTACAGATGCCTGAATGCTAACACTCTCAGCCTGCCTTTACAGAACCCAGGACCACCAGCCCAGGGATGTCACCTATAATGGCTGGACCATCCTCCATCAATCATGAATTAAAAAAAATGTCTTATAGGCTTGTCTACTGCCTGATCTTATGTAGGTATTTTCTTAATTGAGGCTTCCTCCTCTGATGACTCTAGTGGTATAAAAGTAGCCAGTACAGGCTGTTTTAAGTAAATGGCATGTCACCTGGAAACAGGGATAATGTAAGTTCTTCCTTTCTCATCTGTACTCTTATTTCTTTCTCCTGTCTTATTGCTCTAACTGAAACGTCAAGTACTATAGTGAAGAAGATCATAGAGGGTCGGTATCATTGTCTCATTCCAGATTCTAGAGGGAATGTCCTCAGTTCTTATAGTGTTGTCTATATAGATTCTTACACATTCCCTTTGTCATGCTACACTATGTTCCTTATGTTCTTGGTTTCTTCAGGGCTTTTTTTGTAAAGAGTGAACTTTGTCAAAGGCCTTCTCTACATCTATTGAGATGATCACATGACTTCTGGCCTGTATCTACTTTTGTGCTGTATTACATGTATTGATTGATTTGTGTACGTTGTATTCCTGGAATGGAATAAACTTGATTGTGGTGTATGAGTTTCTGACTGTGTTTCTGGATTTGATTTGCAAACATTTTATTGAGAATTTTAACATCTACATTCACCTTGGAAATTGGCTTTTAATTTCTTGTTGTGTGTGTGTACCTTCACCCAGTTTTAGTATCAGGGTAATGCTGGCTTCATACACTGGGTTTGGTGGTGTTCTTTCCTTTTCAATTTTACAGAGAAGTTTGAGGGACGTTGGTGTCAATACTTTCTTTGAGTTGTGGTTAGGGCTGGGGAGACAGAGACGGGTCAGTGATTAAAGTCCTTTCTGTGCAAGCGTGAGGACCTGGGTTCAGATCTCCAGAACCCACTTCAAAACCAAATAGGGGAAGCAGCCTATATTCACACGCTAGCCCTGGCAGGGGCAGGAGATCTTAGGGGCTCTTTGGACAGCCAGCATAGCCAAATGGTGAGTTCTAGGTTCAGTGAGTGAATGACCCTGTCTCAAAAATGGAGGTGGACGGCAGTGGAGACAGGCATCTAATGTCAACCACTGGATTGCATCTGTGCAAGCACCTGCACAGGTAAGTTGTGTGCACAGATAAATAGACAGACAGATAAATAGATAGAAAGATAGATAGATAGATAGATAGATAGATAGATAATAGATAGGTAGATAGATAATGGATAAGTAGATAGATAGATAGATAGATAGATAGATAGATGATACATAGATAGATGATACATAGATAGATAGATAGATGATAGGTAGATAGATGATAGATACATAGATGGTAGATATATATATATGATAGATAGATAGATAGATGATAGATAGATAATAGATAGATAGATAGATGATACATAGATAGATGATAGATAGATGATAGATAGATAGATAATTTTCATATGACCTGACAAGATACAAAAAACTGTTGTGATCTTTTTTATTTATGTGTATTTTGACTCTGAAGTTTCTTTGCTAATTTTTAGTTTGGATGCTCCAGATAAGTATGAGAGTGGGATATTGAAGTCACTCTCTGTTGTGTTAAGGCTGCATATGACATTTTCTGCCCATTAGTGATTATTTAATGACATCGGAAGCTGTGATGTTCAGCAGGGATACACTTAATTGTCACGTCTTCCTGGTGAATTGCACCTTTCTTAATATGTAGTGGCCTTCTTTATCCCTTCTGACTACTTTTGGTAATTCTTCCAGCTTTGCTTGATAAATTGACTCTTATCCCCTGACTCTCAGTCTCTGAGTGTTTTTGCCCATGAGGTGTGTCCTTTGGAAATTCAAACAAGTTGAATCTTGTTTATTCATCCTGTTCGGTAATCTGTGCCTTTTTCTTGGTGAGTCAAGGCCATTTATATTTAAGGTTATTGCTGATAGAGGTTGGTTAATTGCTATCACTTTGTTGGGTTTTCTGGTTTGGTTGGATTGTTGTTTTTCTTTTCCTTCTCCCTTATTAGTGCTGAGTTTGCTGTTTTACTGTGTTGACCATGGTAGGTTACTTTCTGGCTCTTCTTTCTCCATCTATTCCTTATCATGAAATTTGTTTTTCCTTTGGTCTCAGGATGGATAATTTCTTCTTCCTCTTTGTATGCTGTTCCCCTAAATATTTTCTGTGATGCTGACTTTGTGGTCATGAGCTGCCTCAGTTTGTGCTTGCACTGAAATGTTCGTATTTCTCTATGCATTTAAAAAATGCAGCTTTACTGGAGATAGTAACGTTTGTTGCAGCCTGAAGTATGCCATTCTGTGCTTTCCTGGATTTATAGCTGTTGGTAAGGGATTGATGTTATTCTAATATGTTTGGCTTTGTAGGAGAGTTGGCATTTTTGCCATATAGTTTTTCATATTGTTTCTTTGCTTTATAGATTTGATATCTGGATATCATGGAGAGGTCTTTGTCTGGGGATGGCTGTTTAGGAACTCTAAGTGTCTCTTGTGTTTGGATAGCTATTTCTTTTTCAGAGCTGGAATTTTTCTTCTATAATTTCACTGAATAGATTTTCCATGCCTTTAGTTTTTATTCAGCTACTTCTGTTCCATGGATGCTTAGGTTTGGCCTCTTTCTATGTCTCACCATTCTTGGATGTTTTGGTCATGCTCATTCATCTTTTTTCCATTATGCTAGAACATTGCATTTTCTTCATTCCTGATATTCATTCTGCTACCCGCTTGAGTCAGTTGGTAATGCTTTCTGTATTTTAAAACTGATTCACTGAGGTTTTCATTTCTAACATTTCTATTTTTTTTTCCAAAATTGCAACTTCTTTCCTGAATTTTTCTCCCAGGTTGTCGATTTTCTTACCCATCTTTCTGACTTTCTCTTCTATGTTGCTAGCTTTCCTTTCCAGGTCCTGGCTTTCTCTCCTTCATTCATCTGCATAAGGTCCTATTTTCTTTGTGGTCATTGTTTCTTTTCACAGGTAGCTTTTCATGTTTCCACCTGCACTTCACCCATTTCACGATCTTTGAATTTAGTAGCAGAGGAGCTGAGATCTTTTGGTGGAGTTGGATTGCCATGCTTTCTCGTGTTTCTACATTGGGATTTGTGCACCTACCTGTTGGTCGGGTCCGGGTATCTCTTCCAGTTTTATTTGGGGATCTTCTTAAGAGCAGCCTGCTTCTGAGGGCTCATCCCCAGGACCACTTTTGGGTAAAGCTGTTGCTTCTGCTCACCTGCTGTGACTGCATGGCTGGAGCTGTATTTGGCGTGGGTTCTTTTTAGTGCACCACCCTTCTGTTTCTCCACACTGGACTCTCTTGTCCTATTGTGACTTTTCTGATGCCCTTCCCCTTTCTCTCTTTGCAATAATGTCTTTTTTTCTTCACTGGCTCACACACAGGCAGCTTCAAGTCTTCTCTTCCATCTTACTTGAACATCTCCTCTCCTTCTTGGGTTAGTATTGTAGCTCAGCATTTTCAGTGAGCCTGTTTCATATATTTTAAATGCGATTATGTGTTTGTGGTGGTTTGAAAGAAAATGACCCCCAAAGGGAATGGTACTATTAGGAGATGTGGCTTTGTTGAAGTAGATGTGGCCTTGTTGGAGGAAGTGTGTCACTGTGGGGGTGGGCTTTGAGGTCTCCTATGCTCAAGATACCACCCAGTGTCTCAGTTCACTTTCTGTTGCCTACCTATCAAGATGTAAAACTCTCAGCAACATGTCTGCCTGCATACTACCATGTCTCACCATAATGATAATGGACCGAACCTCTGAAAATGTAAGCCACCCCATGCGTCTCTTTGCAGCAATAGAAACTCTAACTAAGACAGTGCTTTTGTTGTTGTTGTTGTTGTTGTTGTTTTTTTAAACATCATTGTGCATTCTATCTCAGGATAATTCCACCTCTAAGATGATTTGATTTTTTTCTTATATTAGGGTTTTGCCTATGCCCAAGAAGATATATATATATATGTTTTGACATACACCAAAGTCTTACATTCACCATCACATATAGAATAGTTTCATCATCACCTTAATATCCCCTGTATCCACTGATTCTTCCTCCTCCCATCTCTTGTACCTCCTGTAACCATTGGCTTACAGGCCCTATGACTTTGTCTTTCTTAGACTGTGTTATAATCAGAACCATGCCATATATAGCCCTCCAGAGTACATTCTCATATTTCTCAATACACATTTATGATTTGTCCATAATTTCTTAAGGCTTAGTAGGTCATTTCTTGTTGCTAAATTGTATTTCATTATATGGATGTACTGAAGCTTTTTATTCATTTATATATTGATGGACTTCTTAGTTGTCTCTGATTTTTGGAAAATTTGTGACTAAATCCACTATAAAATTCACATATGGGGGTTTATGTGAGTATAAATTTTCATGTCACTTGGCTGACACTGTCATAGAAGCATGACTGATAATTTGAGAAAACTATTGTTTGTTTTAAGAAAATTGCCAAATTGTCTTCCAAAGTGACTGTGCTACTTGGAACTCTCACCATCAGTGAGTAAGAGTTCCTTTTGCTCCGTGTCCTTGACAGAGTTGGTATTGTCAGCTTGGGAGGGTGAGTCCACCTAACAGGTGTTCAAACTCACAGTTTCCTAGTGACAAATCAAGTTGAACATCATTCCATACAGACTTTGCTGCCTGTATATCATTTTTTGGGGGGAAATATCTGTTTATTTGTTTTGGTCATTTCTAAATTCATTGTTTTCTTATCACTAATTTTTGCCTTTTTGTCTGAGTCTAACTCTTAACAGTTGAGTGGTCTCTCTAGCCCATTTTATCACTGTTTTAAGAGTTATTTGTGTATTTTGGTTGCAAGTCCTTCCTTAGATCTGTGTTGAAATATATTTTTTCTAGTCCAGGAGTTATTTTTTCATTTTTGTAAAGGGTGTCATTCAGGCCAGAGATATGGGTCGGCAGGTAGAAGTATATTGCAAATGATGACCCAAGTTTAATACCCAGAACCCATATAAAGGTGGAATGAGGGGAATTCATTCCACAGAGTTGTCCTCTGATCTCCACGTCTGCACCATGGTATACATGCATGCAGACACGCACACACACACACACACACACACACATCATATACACATATATCCTCCTACCCTCCCGTAGTAATATTTAATGAAAATTTTTAATATGAGAGTCTTTCATGGATCAGAAGTTTTAATTTTAAGAAAACCCAACTTACTTTTTCTCTTAAACATCTGTGCTTTTCTAACCTCTGTGAGATTGATGTTGTTTTTTAAAAATCCATCACTAATCTACAGAGGCTTTGTACATTATTTTCATCAAGTTTTATAATTTTCAAATTTTAAGATCTGTTCCTTCTTAATTTTGTGTAAAATCTCTGTCTAGATACATTTATGCATAGATATATAGCACTTAGTATTTCTACCATTGTTTGTTGACAGGACTGCTTTCCTGCTTTCTTTAAACTGGGTACTCCTTACAAAGATCCATTGACTTCACTTACATGGTTCTGTTTCCTGTTTCTGGGATCTGTATTCCAATCTATTGACATGTGTCCATTCTTTTGCTAATATCATCCTTGTTGATTACTATAGCCTTGTAGAAAGTCTGGGAATTAGATGGTGCGGGTCCTTCAACTGAATCTTCTTTAGGATTGCCTTGGTGTGGGAGGCCAGCTCCCATCTTTTCCAGGGTTCCTATGAGGAGGAGAGATGGATAAGAAAATATTAGATAGAAAGATAGTGAAGAGAAGAAAGATAGAAACACAGGATAGCTTTGGGAGGACCTGGATCAAAACCCAGCAGCCCCTTCTGCCTCTTCAAAAGGGCTTTTTATAACAATGCCAAGGGTTGGGGCAAAAGACCTTCCCCTTGCTAGATTAAAGCACACCACACAGTCAAGTGTAGACCCTTCCAAACACCTGGTAACCATGTCCTTGGTCAAATCATCCCCTTATGCAGCTCTGCTGGGTAAAGCAAGCTCAGATTCTCTGACCCTGAGTAATTTGGGCTTCCACACATTGGCCCTTGTGGATGATCTACTGTTGCATATAAACTTTAGAGTTAGGTTGTCAACGGCTATAGTATATATTTCTGGGTTTGTGATTGTGATTGTATTGGATCTGTAAAGTTAGAATGAGATGACATCTCAATAGCAAGTCATCCAGTCTACGGACACGGTATGCCTTTATTTTTAACCCTGGTGTTCTGAAATGCCATGGTGATATGCTTGCCTTGTGGTGAATCTTTCTTTTAAGTCAGTTGTTATTTTTTATCCAGGGCCACTTGGCATGTATTTCCATTCTATAAACTCTAATCCTGAAGTTCTAGGAAGTGTCCTGGCTTTGGGGATGGCTTCCTTTCCTTGTTTGTTTGTTTATTTGTCTTCCCTTTCCCCTTCTTTGAAGGACTCATTGGGCAGCCAATCTTCTGGGACGGTTCCTTAGTTCTGATTTTTGTCCTTCTGGTTGTGAGCCTAGCCCTTAACAGCCTAGTCTTCTCTCCAGCCTGTCCTATCTCTGAATTTTAAGAGCTGTTTATGTATTTTGGATGCATGTCCTTCCTCAGACATGTGTGTTGAGAATACATTTTGTATTTACTTTACATTGTATGATGTAAGGATGACCTCTTAATCTTTTACCATGAGAAGTCTTCATTGTCAGTATCATGAAGTATGCCTTTTTAGTTGGGCTGGAACTCAGAGGAGGCTCATTCATCCTCTTCCTGGAGAGTAAAGTACTGACTGTAGGTGTTCTGAAAGGTCTGTAGATTAGGATTGGGGCCTCTGAAGCACAATGCAAACAAAGGTTCTGTAATCTTCCTTTGTGGGTATGTCCTCACTTCTGCCTCATGTCTTTTACTCTAGGAAGCATTTGTTTATCTATTTCAGAGAATAAACTTGCATCATCTGCTGAACAGGGCAAGGGACCATTCTAATCAGAGAAAGAATGTGGGGCTCCAAACTGCTTCCTAAACAGAGTAGCAGCCAACTTTCCCTGTTTTGCCTCTCCACCTCTCCACTCCTGCATTCGAGAGGAGTTAATACTGCCAACTTGTGAGCAGTGAAGGAGGGTTTGCTATGTAACCTGGTTGCTTCTCAGCTTCTCCCACTGCTGGCATAGAATTCAGGTTTTTGGGATTCCTGAACCATTCATCACTTGCCTATCTGATTTTCAACTTTTAAAATTAAATTTCCAACCATCTCCTCTCCGGCTCTTTCTCATTCATGAGTGTTTATGCTTAATTCTTAAAAGTTGCTATTCTAGTAGGGTTTGAGGAGGAGGCTAGAGGAGACGTATCTGCCTAACTCATCATATTTAATCGGTATCTGCTCTGACTGGGCAGGACATGGGTCTTAGCCTGTGGTACAGATCTTGAATAGTACTCCTGCCTTGACATGCTTTCCCTGTGGTTGTAAGTTTTCTCCGATCCCACCTGGCCTGCCGTCCCACAGCCACTTATAAAATAATCATTCAGAGGCTCAATATTATTTACAAACTGTATGGCCTATGGCAGGCTTCTTCCTATCTAGCTCTTATAACTTAATCTATTTCTATTTATCTATAAGTTGCCACGTGGCTGTGGCTTACAGGTACTCTCCCATCTTGCTTCTCCTGGAGGTGCTAATATCTCCCTAGACTCTGCCTTTCTCTTTCCTGTCTCTTTCCTTGAATTTCCTGCCTGCCTCTAAGCTGCCTTGCCATAGGCCAAAGCAGCTTATTTATTAACCAATGGGAACAACATATGTTCACAGTGTACAGAAAGATATCCCCCAGAATTTCTCTATTTGTCTTTTAGGACCAGTTCAAACATCACTTCCTCTTGATGCTTTCTTGGGCCACATTGCCCCAGTCCAGCAGAGTTAAACTGCTATTCTTTTGGCATTTCATACTCAGCTCCCACATTGTATCCTGAAGTCACTTTTGTGGTTGTCTCTCCTTCTTAGACCAGAACTTTGGGGGTCACATCATATTTATGTTCAGATCTTCAGCACATGACATAATCCCAGACTGAATAGATTGTTTTTTAAAATATTTGTTTTTTATTTTGAATTACGTATATTTGTATGTATCTGTGTATAGGTGTGTGTATGTGAGTTAAGATGCCCTCAGAGGCCAGAGGTCTTGGATCCTCCTGGAACTGGAGTTGCAGGTGGTTGTGAGCTGCCTGAAGTGAGTGCTAGGAACAGAGCATGAGTCCTCTGGAAGAGCAGTATACATGTTCTTAACTATGGAGCCATCTCTTCACTCACCCCGTACAGACTCTTAATAAATGGATGCAGTGTGAACAAAAAGCAAAATCAGGGCTTTATGGTATTCTTTGGTGGAGTGAGTTTGCCCAAGGCAGCCACTACCCCATAACCTACAGGAAGAGGCAGGTGGGGTTCCAGAATGGCTTTCTAAGCTCTTGGTCTCAGGCCTTTACCAGTCTCTAGATTCCACCTGGATCTTCTCCCTAAAGACCCTGAGTTTTCCTTCAGGAATATGTAGACCATTGCGGGCATAAAAGGGTGTTGGTGCCCGATAAAAGCCACCCTCTTCATGCTTCTGTGCACCAAGGGAGAAGGCCCTGTTTGGTGGGGGACTGGTGAGAAGCTGTGGAGGAGGGTGTCATTATTCTGTAATTGATGAGCAGGGCAGCTCTCTTCCCCGAGGCAAAGCCCAGAGCATTAGTGGAATGACAGCAGCCTTTCCAGAGCCTGGCCACCTGGCTGGACAGGTCCTGGGATGACATTGAAGCAGGGAGAGAAGCTAAGAGGGGCTATCCATCCCAGCCGTGGAGTGACAGCCTCCAGGGTGCAGGCTTTGGGCCCTGCTGCCCACTCCCAGCAAGGGGCTTCTCTCCAGGGCCCTGCCACTGTTGGTGGAACTCAGAATGTCATCAGCTGACTGACAGCCCTGCTTCCAGCAATGGGGCCTGGCCTTGGGCAGATTTCAGGCAGTCAGGGGCCTCTCCTCCTCAGACATCATGCCCCCAAACGATAATTAGCCAAGCGTTTCTGAGTCACAGGGGAAGCTGGAGCTTTCTGAAGGTCTGCCTTTTAGGTAACCCCTACTGGAGCTGAGTGGACAGAAAAACCTGGAAAGCCCCCTCCCTCAGATCATTTTCTCTGCTGTAGACTCTTTTGTATCCAACTTGGAAGCAGATGATCTCCTCGGATTAAGACATTATTATAGTTAGGATGCAAACAGCCATAAGAACGTATTAAACAAATATCAGTCACTGACTAACGCACCTGATTGCATTAAAATAGTCCTGAAGCCAAGGCTGCCCCCACCTTCTCGGAGCTCCTGGAGCCAGCGACAGCATCACCTGGAACTCAGTAGGAATGCCCATCCCCAGCCCCACTGATGCTGAGGCTCTGGGAGTACACCCTGTCCCCAGCCACAGTCACAAGCAGTTAGGGTGACCCTGCTGTTCCCTGCAGTTTGAGGAGTCCTGCTCTTAAAGACTAGGAAACGGGGACAAAAACAAAATGCAAAAATGTGGAGGGACCAGAACATTCCTAAGGTCACAGAGCTAGTGATGGCAGACCAGGGATCTGGGGCCTGGTCTTCTGCTTCCTGGTCTGTTAATTTCAAATGACAGCTGGTTGGCAGGGTCAGGAGGACATTTGCATTTAAGGAGGATCCTGCTACCACACAAAGTTTGGAGACGGAACACTGCTTTGCTCAGTTCTTACACAGTCCTGCATAGGTCCCCTTTGCAAGGGAGGAAATTGAGGTTCAGTACAGCTAAGCAACTTACCGGACTAGAGGAAGGATGTCTCTTGCCCTCTTCTCCTTCCTTTTTTCCTTCTTCCCCCTCATTTATTTCCTTCCTTCCTTCCTTCTTTCCTTCCTTCCTTCCTTCCTTCCTTCCTTCCTTCCTTCCTTCCTTCCTTCCTTCCTTCCTGTCTACCTGTCTACCTGTCTACCTTTCTTTCAGACAGAATCTCAGACTGTTGCCCAGGCTGGCCTGAAACTCACTTTGTGGTCCCGACTGTCCTAAACTTTGTGGCACCCTGCCTGGGCTTCAGAGTGCTAAGATGCCACACAGGTGTCACCACACCCAGCTGGAGCCTGGATTTTAATCCTGATTGTGTTCCTCTTCTGAATTCTTCTCTGCATTTGTTTATAGTGCACCACCAACCACACATGCATACTTGATGCCCAGAAGCTGCTGGGTGAGGGTGGGGTGGGTGCCTGAGTGGTCATGGAACATGCTAAGGGTAGCCTTCTCCTGGGGAGCAGGGAATTGAGGTGTTCTCTCCCACTTTTCACCTCCCACCTCTCCCACTTTTTGCTTCCTTTTGAGACCCAACTCCAGTTTTGAGGGAACAAGGGGAGATGGAGAAAGAAACCCACTTACCCTTTCTTCCCTGCATTTCCAATTTGGCCTGGGAACTGAGTTTCCGGGAATCTTTGATGCTCAAGGTGGGGCTGGAGCTTACCGGATGTAGCTGCACACCAGGCTGGAGAGGAAAGGAAAAGGGGCAGCCTTAACATTAGAGCCTGAGGGCAAAAGACAAAGGAGCAGGCGGGGGCAGGCCGACAGAGTGTACCAGAGGAGGAAATTAAAGAGGCTCCAGTGGCGGTCTAGCTCCCTTCCAGCCTGCTTTGCTGCATTTTTTGGCACGGATTGGCTAAGCTGGCCTGTAGCATTCCAGTCAGACTTCTCATTGTCTTGCCCAGAAATACCAGATAAAAGAAACCATGAAATGAGGGATGAGGAATGAGGAATGAAGACCTGGGAGCTTGGGTGCATCCTCAGGATATTCCACTAGTATTAACTGTCTTTCCCAGTGGGCAGCCTCCCAGCTGTCTGCTGGGGTCCAGCCGTTCTGAAGCTCTCACCTCTACTACCTGATGGGAGAGGACAGGAAAGGTATATTTCCCAGGAGCCCCATGCCACTGACCAGCTGTCCATTTGCTTCCTGTTATGAGCCTAAAGTCCACCCAGCAGCACCCTTTCACAAGACGGTCCATGATCCTGTGTTAAAGTACAATCCCCAGGGAGACCAATTCTTAGTTGGAAAATAACCTTATTCAGATTTTGGTTAAACAGAGGCTCTTTGGAACCGTTGGGAGGCTTCTGGAACCATCACAGAGCAAGTAGGATGGCAGAGGGCCTTGCCAATACTCAAAATGATGCCATTCGGTGCTGGAAGGAGCCATAGAGATGATGGAGAAGGGACTGGACTGCCTTGTTGAGGGACATACAACGGACAGAGACAGAACTGGTCAGACATGGCTTGTGGGCTCCCAGGGTTGTGGTGGGCGCTTCCTTTCTCATCCTCCTCTTTCCTAAAGGTTCCTTGAAAGTTGACCATATCTCTTCAGGGAGATCCACCTTTCCCAGAAAGATTCTAGAGTGTGATCTATTTGAGCAGTCACTAAACTTCCCTGACAATTTCCTAGATGCTGAGGTAGGCTCTGGGGAGACAGAGGGAAGCATTGCCCTTGCTCATGCCATGTTCACAGTCCGGTGGGTGACATAGAAAAGTGAAACTAAGCAACAGTGTGAACAAGGGCTCTCCAAAGCTGTAGATCGTGTTTCAGTGGCCAGCAGGAGGGGCCCATCTAGATCAGGGAAGGTCAGGTTGGAGACACTTGATCTAGGTATCAAAGAGTAACAAGGAGTTTGCTAAGAAGGTAAAAGAGGTGAGGAGACAAGGGCACCTCAGATGGAGATGATTGCAGGCAGAATTTCCTGTCCCACCAGTCAACTCCCAAAAACCACACAGAGACTTATTATTAACTATAAATGCTTGGCCAATAGCTTAGGCTTGTTACTAACTAGCTTTTACAACTTTTGACCCATATTTTTTATCTATGTTCTACAATGTAACTTGGTACCTTTTTTCAGCATGGCAAGTTCATCTTGCTTCTTTGCACATCTCCTCAGGAATCCACCCTCCTTCATCCCAGAGAGCTCTCTCTCCATCCACAAGTCCCACCTAACTCCTTTCTGCCTACCTATTGGCCATTTAGCACTTTATTAAACCAATAAGAGCAACATATCTTCACAGGGTACAAGACAATTATTCCACAACATTTTCCCCTTTTTGTCTAATTATAAAGGAAAGCTTTAACTTTAACATAGTAAAACTATATACAAAAAAACAGTTATCAAATAAGAATTACAGTTACGATATCCAGTCCATTTGTGTTTGGCAAATTTAGAGAAAATACTCTATTATCTATCTTATCTTTGTGAGTCTAAATTTTTGCACCTAATTTACCTTTTATCATAACTAAGGAAAACTGTAAGTTTAACTATTTAGTCTTTAACTCCATCAAAGACCCCAGAAGGATGTAATGTTACCTAACAATAGGGACATCTAGTTGCATGGATAGTCACCCAAAGTGCCTCTGCAACACTGGGGAATCCATCTTCAACCTACAGGTCTAGTATATCTGACAGACATTTCTGAGAGACAGGGAATCACAAAGGAATGTTCTACCTTGTCTTGGCAAAGTTTGACAGTTCCTTTTTTTTTGTTCTGTTTGTCCAATTTGGACAGTACACTATCAGCAATTGAGGCAAGGGCAGTTTTTTCCCAAATAACTAGCTTTTGCCACAAAGAAAGTAACCACCTGTTCCCAAATACCTGGCAGCCGCTTCCCAAATTACCACACAGAGGCTTAATATACATTATAATGCTTGACCAATAGCTCAGGCTTATTACTAACTCACTCTTACATTTTAAGTTAACCCATATTCCTTATTTACACTCTGCCACGTGGCAGTACCTTCTAAGCATGGCATGTTCATCTCCTGCTCCTTCTGCATCTGCCTGGCAACTCCTGAGTCTGCCCTTCTCCTTCCCATCATCCTTAGTTTGGTCACCCCACCCTGCCTGGCTACTGGCCAATCAACATTTTATTAAACCAACTTGAATGACAAATCTTTACAGTGTACAAGAGGATTATTCCACAGCAAGTACCATCGGTGTGGCTATGCTTCAGATACTTTAATTCAGCTGTTGAAGGGTGTCAGATTCCAAATTGATCCCCAGGGACTATTTAGATTTTTTTTAAATAAGTATGTGGAGATTTTCCTGTTATCTCCGTGTTACTGATTTCAGGTTGGTTCTAGCCTATGAAGGCTGGAAAACCTACTCTGTATGATTTCTGTTCTTCTCAATATATTCAGGTTGCTTTTATGACCAGAACATGATCTTGGTACACATCATTTGAGTCCTGGAGAAGAATGGGTCCTCTGCTATTGTTGGGTCAGGCATTCAGTAAATGTCAATTTGATTGTGTTGTTGGGTGTGCAGCTGAGTTGTTTTGTATCTTTGCTGGTTGTCTAGTTGTGTGATTAATTGTTGAGAGAGGAGTGTTGATGTCTACAAATGTAACTGTGGATCTGTCCATTTCCTCTCCCATTCTGTCAGCTTTGCTTCACGTATTTTGCAGCTCTGATTTTTGGTGCATGCAAATTTATGATTGCTCCGTCTTCTTGTAGGCTGACCCTTTTATTATTACATGGCATCTCTGACAATTTTCTTTGTTCTAAAACTTACTTGATCTCATACTGGCTTAATTACTCCAGGATTCTTTTGGATTTTTTTTCATTCTGCTACTTTCAGTGTTCCTACATCATATTTCAGTGAGTTTCTTAATAGTATCTTTACATCATTTACATTCTGCATGATCATTGATAGGTTAGGGCTTGTATACTTATGTTCACAATTTTTTTTTTGATTTCTGTTTTCTGTATTTTTTATTTTCTTTTCCCTTCTTTTTGTGGATCATCTAAACATTTTTAAAAATTCCACTTGGACTATAGTGTTTTTATTCCAAAACACTTGGTTACATTTATACTTATTTGGGGGATCTGGCATGCCTGCTGTCAGAGGACAAACTTCAGGAGTCAGTTATATCCACGTGGGCCCCAGGATTGTAACTCAAAGTCATCAGACTCAACAGTAGGCAACTTTTCCACTGGTCCATTTTCCAGACCCTGCAGTGGTTTCTTTGGTTTTGTTTAATTTTTTGTATAGTTTTTTTTTAGAGGTTCCTCAAGCTACCACCTTATGTATATTTAGCTTTTCATAGTTTATTGATGTAATCATTTGAGTGAAATATTAAAACCTTTTTACCCTCTCCCTATTTGTAATGTAACTATCTAAAGTATTTTTTCACTATTCTTTTGTTTCAGTTTTTGTTTTGAGACAGGATGTCTTTATGTAGCTCTGGCTGGCCTGGAACTCACTGGGAGACACACAGAGATTTGCCTGAGTCAGCTTCCCTGATGTTAAGCCTGAAGGCATGCTCCACCATGCCCAGCTTGTTCAGTAGACATGTAGTACCATATCAGATAGTATTAAACTTTTGCTTCAGCTGTTGAATCTAACTTAGAAACTCAAGAGGCAAAATAAAGTTGCTGGTACTCCTCTATACATTTGCTTATCATGTGTGATGACTAATCTTGTTTATCAGTTTGACACCTCAGGAAGTGGGAGCCCCAGTTGAGGAACTGCCTCCATCTATGTGGGCATGTCTGTGGGACATTTTCTTGACCACTAATTGATGTATGAGCCCCAGTCTGCTGTAAGCAGTAACATCCTTAGGCAGGTGGTTCTGGGCTATATAAGAAAGGAAGCTGAACATGAGCCTGGGAGCAAACTAGTAAGCAGCATTCCTCTATGAGTTCTCCTTCAAGATCCTGCCTTGGCTTCCCTTAATGATAACCTCTAACCTGAAAGATGAAATAAGCCCCTCCCCAAGTTACCTTTGGTCATGGTGTTTATTACAGCAATAGAAAGGCAAGCAAGGGCACAAATTGGTACCCAAAGCGGGGTGTTGCTGTGATGGACTCACCATGTTTTTCTGGGAGGGCAGGGGGAGAGGATTGTGGTTGTGTTTGGAACTTTGAGCTGGAAAAATCCAGTAAGTATTTGTGGCTTAATGAGTTACTCTGTAGGAGTAAGGATGCACACACACACACACACACACACACACACACACACACAGAGAGAGAGAGAGAGAGAGAGAGAGAGAGAGAGAGAGAGAGAGAGAATAGCATTCCCCCATGGCTCCTGAGTCCACGATCATGTTCTGACTTCCTTCTGTGATGAAATATTGTCATCCGGAAATGTAAACCAAATGTAAACCCTTTCCACCTCAAGTTGCTTTTGGTCATGGTATTTATCAGTGACAAAAAAAGCAAACTAGGATGCTATGTTTCATACATTTAGCTCTCCCAGTTCCTTCTTTTATCTTTTCTGTTTGGTTTAAAGAACTTCTTTGGGACTTCTTTTGGGGATAGGTCTGTTGTTGACAAATTGGTATATATTGTCGTCATCTCAGAATGACTTGATTTCTTTATTCCTGAAAGGTGTCATCATTAGATGTGTGGTTCTGGGTTGATATTTTCTTTCCTTGCACACTGGAAAATGCCATGCTGCTATGTGGTTTCCGATCAGAAATACACTGTCATTCTGATGGGCTTCCTGCTTTGGTGAGGTGGGCGTCACTTCTTTCTGCCTCCTCTAAGGACCTTTACGTCACCTTTAGTTTTCAGGATGTGGCTGAGGTTTGTCTTGGCATAGGGCTCCTCTGGGTTTGTTTCATTCATTCGAAGTCATTCAGCTTCTTGAATCTGTGGGTTTTCTAAGTCAGGACGGTTTTCACTGCACACTTTTCAGCCCCGCCCGCTTTCTTCTTTCCTGAAACTCTAGTGATGAGGTTTTTAGAGCTTCGATGTGAGTCCTGCAGCCCTAGTCTATGCCTATTTTCTAGATAAACAGTTTTTATTGTCCTATCTTCTAGTTTATCGTTTGACCCCCTTTTTTTCCTGCTATTGATCTGCTGTTGAGTTTATTCTCTGAACTTTATTTATTTTTGTCCTAAAGTTTCCATTTGGAGATATATCTTTATATATATTTAACATAATTTAGAGAAGGAATAGATTGTTTCCCAGAGAGATGGAACTCTCCTAAGTACAGCCAAAAACTTTAAACATATGCACAAAGCATATATAAGATACATATATCTCCATACACACACACACACACACACACACACACACACATATATATATATCACCCATAGCAGTTCTCAACCCATGGGTCACAACCCCTCTGGGAGTCACACAACTCTTTTACAGGAGTCACCTAAGACATTCAGAAAACACAGATATTTATGTTTCAATTCATAACAGTAGTAAAATTACAGTTATGAAGTAGCAACAAAAATAGTTATATGTTTGGGGGTCACCACAACATGAGGACTCGTATTAAAGGGTTCCCAACATTAGGAAGGTTGTGAACCACTGGCCTTTAGGCTCTACTTTCTGCTTTTTTTCACTTCAAATATGTTCATAATTGGCCATTTTAGCCTTCTATGCTGCTTTGATATCTTTGTTGGATAATTATAACACCGTGGTCATCTTGGAGTTGGGCCTGTTGATTGTCCTTCTCACTCAGTTTGAGAGCTCTTGTTTTGTGACATGATAAATGACTTTTAATGGAAACTTGCATGGCCCAGTGTGCTAGACTGTACTTAAGTCTTTCCAGTTGACTCTTCCTTTTCTAGTCCTCTGGCTGGGGACAGCTGAGGTTTCTCTTGCCTGTGGCCACTGTCGTTTCCAGGATTCTCACTTCTTTAGCTCTAGATCTGGGGTGAATGAGACTGAAAGAAGATCCAGGCAACTCTATCCCATCCCTCCCCAGGGCCCGCCATTCCTTGCTGGTTGTCCCCATTGCAATTATTTGAGAGTCCTCTTTGCTTTGTGTAAATGTTTAAAGTTTTTGGCTGTACTTAGAAAGTCCCATCTTTCTGGGAAGCACTGTATTCCTTCTCTATATTACATTAAACAGCTGTTGAAATTGTCATGTGTATACTTGGGAACATTTTAAAATGCACAAAAGGGGAACTCCTAAGTGTCCTTTCATGTCTGTACACGGTCAGCTGTCATGTCCTTCTCTATCGGAATCCATCTCTGGCACTAGTGCCAGATGTCCGTTCCAGAGAGCCATGCTTATGTGTGTGTGTGTGTGTGTGTGTGTGTGTGTGTGTGTGTGTGTGTCTGTGTGTGTGTGCATGCGTGCGTGCGTGCATGGTCTTTTATACATGAGTAGTGGCACTGATTTAAACTTCCCACCAACCATACATGAGAATAGTTATACTTATTCTGGTTCAATTAACACATGCATTTTTAAACTTACTGACAGTTGTCAATCTTATATAAGAAAAACTACATCACAGAATGGTTTTTATTTATTTTGATTTTGTTCAGAACTAGGAATGGAACCCAAGGTCTCAGGAATGCTTGCCAAGCAGGGCTGCATCTGTCCCCCCACCCCGTTGTAGTCTTAATTGGCATTCCTTGTATTGTGTGAGTGTGGGCTTCATTTCAAATGTTGAAGATGTGCATGCATTTCCTGTTTGGGGACTGACAGTTTCTTCTTTATTTTGTGTCTCTCTGTTAGCTTGTTGGCACTTTTCATGGACTTGCTTACACATGTGTATTATTTATGCCATAAGAGAATTAGCCCTATGCCTACCACATTATGTAGCAAAACGTTTTTCTATTTTATCATTTATTACTTCAGCTTATTTTATTTCCCAGTATTGAATATTTTATAATATTAACTCAGATGTAGTCTTTTCTTTAAAATGGCATTTAGGTTTGGGTCACGCTTTAGTAGTTTTCCCCACTGTAAGATTATTACAAATGCTATCTCAGATTTTTCTTCTACCTCTTCTTATATAATGGTTTTATTATTTGCTTTGGTATTTGATACATTATACACCACAGGGTTTTCCTGTTTTGGATGATTCCTGAGTTGTCTGAACACATTAAATGAAAAGTCCATCTTTTCCCTGTAGGTTTGAAATGGCACCTTGATTTGTAGTGAGTCTTTTCTGTGTAGGCGTTATTTTCCTTTCTGGAAATTGCAGATGGCAGCTGGTAACCTGGGGAGGCTGGATTGAGAAAGTATCAACAGAGGAAGGAATGCTTTTAGAGTGGTACAGGGAACAAGCATATGGTGGCTAATCTTAATTGTCAACTCGACTGGATTTAGAGTCACCATGGAAATACATCTCGGCTCTCTCTACGAGGGTATTTTAAGAAAGGTTTAGGTGAGCAGGGAAGACCCACCCTGAATGTAGACAGCCCCATTCCATGGGTGGGTCCTAGACAGTATGAAAGGAGAATGTGATTGGAGCATCAGCACTGATCTCTGCTGCTTCCTCACTGGGCACACACTGTGACCAGCCATCTGACGTTCTACACCGTGCCTCCCCAACCATGCTGGAACAATACCTCCAAACTGTGAGCAAAAAGAAACTCTTCCTTCAGTTGCTTTTTTCAAATATTTCATCTCAGCAATGAGAAAAGTAACTAACACAAAGGTGTGCTCTCTCCCCCACCTTGAGCTGCTCTGTGATCTGGTCTCATGAGGAGGCACTGAGCCGATTTCAGGGGCCCTGTCCAGCAGTCTTTCCCCATGATGGTAGCGTGCTTTCTGTCTGTCCCTCTCATGAGCTCACCAGTCCTGCCTTCTTCTGAAATATCTCCTTATATTTCTCCTATTCCTAGTCTCTTCTTGATGCTAATACTACTCATGTCCAGCTTTTGTTATTATGGCCTAGTTTTAAAGTTTTCTATTTTTTTTGAAATTGAAATATAATTACATAATTTCCCCTTACCTTTCCTTCCCATGTATCTCTCTTTGATTTTTTTCAAAATCATGGCCTCTATTTCTTTAATCATTGCAGTGTGTGTGTGTGTGTGTGTGTGTGTGTGTGTGTGATACATCTTATATAGATATATACATCTCCTAAATATATAAATACATCTTGCCTAGTCTGTCTAATGTTACTTGTATGTATATGATTTCAGGGGTGGCCACTTGGCATTGAATAACCAGTTGGGGAGTCTTCCCTGGGGAGACTGTTTCTCCCACTCTCAGTATTCCTTAGTTGCCTGTATTATTTTTTGGGGGGGTGTCTAGTGGTATGACCCCATGAGATTTCCTCCTTCTGTGTTAGCATATCTGTTTGTGTTGTCCCTGTTCAGATCTTGTTTAGGCAGCCATATTGATGAGACTGTTTGGAATAGTGAAACATGGGGAACTCCTGAAATGGGAGGCTGGTGACAGAATGCTACATGACCATGAGGACGGACAAATGTGACTTTTTATAGATCTGTGAAGCATCATCGACACCAGTGGTTCTCACAGTGTGGACCCTGACCCAGAAGCATGGGAACGTTTGGGGAATGCACATTCTCAAGGCTGACTCCAGCCCTTCTGACTCAGAATGTGGGGTAGGTCCTCCATATGTGTTTTAGCAAGCTGACTTGATAGTTTTTCATGCATGGGCCACTTTGAGAACTACTGGGTTATAGAACCAAAAAGTAAATGGAAAATGTCAGATAAATGTGCTTTGTATGCTTCTGTTTTTATGTATTCACTTACATATGTGTTAAATATCTCTGAAGAGATACAGAAAACACAGGTGATGTTGGTTATCTTTAAAATGGAGACTAGACTATCTAGGGGCCAAAGTTTGGAAAGTGGTGTTTTGTTTTATTTCGTTTGTTTTGTGTGTGTGGTGCTGAGGGTTGAACCTTAGGTCTTGAGCATGCTAGGTAAAATTCCTTCCATGGACCTCCACTCCTGGCCCTGGTTTCCACTGTGCATCTGTTTGTGTCTTTTGAGTTTGACCCATTTGGTGTAGTTTGGAAAATAAAAATGCAGAAGTCTTTATACAGCTGTATTAGTTATTTCCTCCTGTGATATAGCATAGAAACACCCTAAGGGAACAAACATTCATCTTGACTCTCTATCTCAGAGGGTTCAGTCCACAGTAGTTTGGATAGATGTGTTGTGCAGGATGTTATGGGGGTGGGCGTGCCTTGGACAGGAAGCTGAGGAAAGCGGATACGGCAAGGGGTCAGGGAAGGATCCAGCCCCAAGTATAGACCTCAGTGCCCCACTTCCTCCATTGGCCTCCATCTCCTACATTTACCACTTCCTAATAATGCCATCATCTATGAATCCATCAAGAAATGAATCCTTTGATTATGCCAGAGCCCCTGTGATTGAATTATCTCTGGAAATGCCCTCACAGACACTCCCGTGGGTAGCTCTCCGTCCAGTGACGCCGACAGTCAGATTAACCTTCACACCATCCCATCTCCACCTTTCTCATTAGCTCTCTTGCTTTCCTCCCAAATGGCTTCTTTTAGCCAGTCAAATGTGTCTCTTTGGTGTCCCCTGGGGGTGGGTGGCATTTCCTGGTGTGGGCACTTGCTTGCTTCTGTGCCTCCATTAGACCTTCCCTGTACACATTCCTGAATGATCGAAGCCTCTTCCTCCTTCAAGGTCAGGTCACTTGCTGCCTCTTGGGGGGAAAACGTGTCCCGCCCCCCATCTTAGCTTTCCCTGCTCTTCAGCATCTGGGGTAGCACCCCTCTCTCTCCTTGGGGACACAGACTTTCCCTAGCAGTTTTGGGGACTCTACCACTTCCTCCAACCTGCAGATTGGTACCTGAGAATCCGAGTAAATAAATGCCGGGTGGACACAGGGATAGGGACATGGACTAGAGGGTATGATCAGTGAGCAGGGTGAGAATCAGAGCTGCCCCGGGAGGAGAAGAGTAGTGGGGCAAGATAGGAGGAGGGGTGCAGGGGTGCAGGGGTGCGGGAGACGCTGACAGTAGTGGTTGTGACATCCTCAGCCCTCCGAGGGTCTAGGAGAGGAGCCCACCCGGCAGGGGGTCGTGGAATTTCCTTTTATTGTGAAGGTGTTCTTTTCAAAAGACCACTGTGCTCTGTGGGGACATGATGGGATGGCAGTGTGTGACATAGAAAAGGTCTCATCTGGGCTGGCAGGAGGGCAGGTTGCCCTACCAACGAGGTTTCCTTATTAAAACTAAGTCAGGGGTGAAGGCGTTTTTTAATATTAAAAGAATATGCCCCAATGGCCATATGTCCCTCACCTCCCTCCACCCCAGGAAAGCAGCTGACATTTCCTGCACATTTTAACTTTCTAGCCAAATAATGAAATAATCATATTGGTTCCTCAGTCACAGGATTCATTTTATCTCATTCCCAGGCTTCAGAATTCATCTCATATTTTAATCTGTTTTGAGCTCTTTTCAATTGCCTTGGAGATAGAGCCAAAGGTTCCCTGAACTTGTGTTGCCTGGAGTTGTTTGGTTTAGGCTCCTGTGGGGTATTTTCTTTAATAACGTGGTCCATCTTACCGCAGCAGCGGGAGTGGAGGGGGTCGGAGTCAGGGCTCAGCCTGTGCTCTGTGGCTTCCTGATAGTGAATTAATGTCCAAATTCCAACTCTGGGGATTCTCGTCTTCTGCCCTCCGATGTGTTGTACCCTCCCTTCTCCGTTGTATTAATTCTTAAAAGGCCACCTTCCTACAGAAACATGCTCCAGCTGCTCTACGAAGCGCCCCTCCCGCCCTGAAGATCAGGTACATTTACAATGCCAACAGCACCACTGACCCGCCAGCCAGCCACCGGTTCTGCATCCCCCTCCTGCAGGGCACCAGCTCAGCGCTTCTCACGGGTGATCCGCTGGCTCTCAGGCGGCATCAGCGCCAGCTGTCCCGTCACTTGGGTGAGGTTGAGGTGAGAAGAAGACAAGCAGTCCGCCTCAGAGCAGAAGGGCACATTTAGCTAACGTCAGCCTTTCATCCAGGAGAACTCTGTCAAAAAGTCTCGTTTTATGTTTTTGTTTAACACTTGATTTTCCTTTCTGTGCGTTCAGGTCAGGGTTTCTGTGCAGACAGTGGGGCTGGGAGTGGTAGCGTGCATGTTTAATCCCAGCGTTCCAGTAGCAGAGGCAGGTAGATCTCAAGTTCAAGACCAGCCTGGTCTATATAGTGAGTTCCAGACCAGGCCAGCCAGAGTTTTATGGTTGAGACCTTGTCTCAACCAAACCGAACAAAAGCAAGAGAATGGACCTCAGGGTACAAGTCATGCCTTCTGTTGCCTTGAGTGGCACAGCAATGCCATTGTGAAAAGCTGTGGGTCACTGGAGGTAGTTTTTTTTTTTTTTTTTTTCAATCTCATGAGCAACCATGGAGAGTGTGAGTTTGGAGTAAAAGGCACGGGGCCTTCTGCTCCTGTCTTAGAGACGAAAGCTGATTTGGGCATGGGTGTCCTTGCCTATGTTTCCAGAGAGTGGTGAGAGGACTTGGTGTTACAGGCAGCAGAACCTCACCGTTGGTCTCTGACTTGGTCAGTTTGAGAGGCTCTAACGAAGTACGGGCAGATTGGGTGGCTTGTGAACAATGAGAATGTTCTGCTCACAATTCTGGAGGCTGGAGGTTGAAGGTCAAGGCAGTTAGAGCCGAGGTTTCTTTGGATTGTGTCTTCAGCTGGTCGAAGGGGAAGACTCAGATCTCTTCAGCCCTCACAAGGGCATGGATCCCATTCCTGAGAGCCCCATTTTTGAGGTCTAATTGTCTCCAAGAGTCCTGCCCCCTAATGCCCTTACACCGGGGGTTAGGATTTCAGCCTACAAAGACGGGGTTCCAAACATTCAGACCACGGCAGGCTTGAAATCACGTTTGTTGTGAGATTCCTGGGGAGAAATGGGCAAATAGGTCTAGGAAGAGCATTTAGTGGCTGGGGTCAGGGAAGGTCCCCGGAAAGGGCTGCCTAAGTTAAATGAAAGATGCTCAGATGTGCAAAAGCCTTGGAGACAGGGGAGAGACCAGACATGCTCCTGCCCCAGATGTTCCTCCAGCTACAGGGTCTGGTGCCCTAGTTCCATCCAGATGGCTGATCTGGGGGCAGGTGTTTTGCATCTTTCACTCCCTGTTAATTCATCTGCAAAGGAGGAGAAAGGACTGAGGCCATCTTCCCTGCAGTCCTGCAGAGAGATGGACACACACCCAGCAGGTGTCATGGCCTCAGGGCAGGTCAAACTGCATCTGAGAGAGCAGACAACTTGCCCATTGCTTCCTTCTTCTGCTGCACTGGCGGACGGGCCTGTGCCATGGGTCCAGATTCTGTAAAACTATGCAGCCTTCTCCCTCCTCTGGCTTATAATAGGAGCTCTTCTGGGGCTCTCCTCCTTCACACGGGGCTACTGCACCCACTCCGTGAAGCCCATTTCCCTCCATGTTCCCAGACTTTCTGATCTCTCAGACAAGATGTCACTTGAGCTTAGGGTTTCCTTGCAGGATTCCCAAAGGTACCGGTGTGCTGGGGTGGAACTCCCTCTTCACTGCACAGGACGTTTGAGGAGAGGAGAACAAGGAGAGCAGGCCACCAGCATTCCCAAGGTAGTGTATATGCCCACAAGGCATAGAAGTAACATGTTTGCTTGGCAATGCGCTGGTATGTTTCAGCTGGATACTGGGAGTCTGGAGTCTCAAATCTGATTAAAGGGAAGCATTTGAGTTGGGAGCTGAGTAGCAGTCTGTATTGGTGACTTACACCAGTGTCCTGTGGGATCTGAGAATTGGGAGTTTGAGGAAGCAGAGGGCAGGACAATGGAAATCTGACTTGTGTGAAGATGTGAAGATGGGCTATGAAGACTGGCACCACCACCACTCACCCTAGGATTCTGGGGAGGCTCCCTCTGCTCCCAAAGCCAACATCTCCACCTGTCAAAATTGGACTTTTTTCATTTTTGTTTTTGTTTTTGTTTTTCAAGACAGGGTTTCTCTGTGTAGCTTTGGTGCCTGTCCTGGATCTCACCTGTAGACCAGGCTGGCCTCAAACTCACAGAGATCCCCCTGCCTCTGCCTCCCAAGTGCTGGGATTAAAGGGGTGAGCTGCCACCCTGCCCAAAATTGGACTATTTGTACTATGTCACAGGATCACCATGAGAAACAAGTGAGACCAGACAGGAAGATATTTTATAAAACCAAGACTTTTATTCCAATGAAAACATTGAAGGAAAAGTTCTGCGCCGTCAGCTGGGACAATAAACACCATGTCGCATAGGTTTTGCCTGGCAGTGGGGAACCAAATGTCCTCAAATCTCTATCTCTTGCCTAGGCTTCCCCACCATGTGTGCACTAGGCTTCATCCATGGTAGTACTAGTAGCCAGCCCTCTTCTTAACATCCCCATCTTCAAAGTCCATCTCTGCTCTCTACTGGTTCCCTTCACTCAGAACAAAATGATGTGTGCTCCACTCTGGAAGAAGCACTCTCTGTGCCCCTCTGGACCTCCAGCTCCTGTTCACCTGCTGGTTCCTGGTGGCAGGTTTAGGGACAGGCATCCCTATGGAGTCCTCCTTGTTTTCCCCCTCTCTCTATTTTTACCCCCTCACAGCCATCAGATGTTCCATCTTATCTACCTGAATCTCTACTCGATGTGGCCCTGTTTGATGTTCCCTCAGATCCTCCACATCCCTTTCCTCCTCTGACACATTTGAATGATCATCAAGGCTTAGGGATCCTTTGTTCCTATAGACTTTCCTCAGTGCTCCATGCCCCTACCTTAGTTCAGGCTCCCATCTCTCGTGTAGATTGTAGATCTAGTCTCTTATGGGGTTATTGTTGTGGAATATTATTTTAAGATGTGTTACATTTGTTTATGCTGTGGAATATTTGTTTAATGATGCAAAGATGTGTTGCACTATTTCACGTTGCATTTGTTTACCTCTGTGAAGCTATGTTACTTTGTCTAAAACACCTGATTGGTCTAATAAAGAACTGAACAGCCAATAGCAAGGCAGGAGAAAGGATAGGCGGGGCTGGCAGGCAGAGAGAATAAATAGGAGGAGAAATCTGGGAAGAAAGATGAGGGAATGAGAAAAGGAGAAAGAGAGGAGGACATCAGGGGCCAGCCACCCAGCTACACAGAATAAGAAGTAAAGAAAGATATATAGAATAGAGAAAGATTAAAGCCCAAAGGCAAAAGGTAGATGGAATAATTTAAGAAAAGCTGGCTAGAAACAAGCCAGCCTAAGGCTGGCATTCATAAGAAAGAATAAACCTCTGTGTATTTATTTGGGAGCTGGGTGGTGGGTCCCCCAAGAGTCATAAGAGTAAAAAACAAACAAACAAACAAAAAACCAAACAAACAAAAACCAAAAAACTACATTTTGGCACTCAACATGGGGCTCAAACCCATGACTCTGAAATTAAGAGTATCATGCTCTACTGACCAAGCTAGTTGGGTATTCATAAAATAGACTAATCCTCCATGTAATTTATTTGGGAGCTGTGTGGGAGGTCCCCAAAGAGCAAAAGAGTAAAGAATAAAACAGCAACAGGTCCTAGCCTCTTCCTCTGGCTTCCTCTATCTTCCAGGTCAAGTCCAACCTAAAAACTCCCTGGAAACCAATTGCCCTGTTCAGCTGAAAAGTCTGTGGAAACTGCGGCAGTGACCTGCCTGGCAAGGCAGCCCCAATGGTACAACAGTGGCACATGTATCTTGGGTGTAACCCATGGCTCTCTAATTGGGCTTAAGGCTTCCTAAACAGGAGGGGGTTTAGTGCCTGGTACTGCAAACATAGCCAACTACTGTGGTGGATGCAATTATAGACTATGGAAGAGATCCTACTGCTGCCACTTTCCTGAACCAATATAATTCCTCACTGCATTCTAAGTCCTTATCTTTATGCCCACAGATAAGTACAGCTCTCATCTCTCATTAAAGAGGCTTTAAAAAAACAACCACCACCACCATCACCACCAACAGATAGAGACAGTTACAAAAACTCCAAACTGTTCAAAATGCAGAGAAAAGTAGATGGTGGTGCCCAACCTGAATTGATACATCTACAATACAGTTCCTGAACCTAAGACTCTGGAGATATTACAGAGGATAGGGCAGAAAGATTGTTAAGAGCAGAGTATCAGGATATCTGCTGCCAGTTAGTATCTTCTACATATGACAGGGAAGCTGCACCCATGAATTATCAACAGAATGAGTGCGTAAACAAGCCCTGAATAATGATGGCACCAGTTGACATGCCAATGTGAATTTGGGAAATCTCAAAAGACCCCACCCATTGATGAAAATCTACAGGCAATCTATGGCTGCTGAGAGAGAGAGAATCAGTCTTCTCTGGGATTGAGCCCCCTGATAGAGTATCCAATCCCAAGTGGTCAGCCCTAAATACATATACATATGATCAACACCAAATGGATTCAGATATGTTTATGTTTATTTAACAATAATAATAATTAAGAGGTCAAAAATTTGAGAGGGAGTGAGGAGGATACAGGAGGAGCTGGAGAGGAAGGAGGGTGAAATGATGTAAATACAGTATTCAGGTATGAAATTCTCAAAAAGAATTAATAATAAAAAAGAACTGCCATAGGACCCAGGCCAGGCTATGAGTGTGGTGGGGGCCAAGAGAGTAGAAAAAATACTAACTCATCCTGACAACCTTAGTTCTCCCATCTGTGAGATGAGGTGGGTGGGTGGTTCATTGTTTCTCAGATTGCTCAGTGATGGGAATGACTAGTCTCCCCAGCTGCACCTGCTACTGTCATATGTAATGGTGTAACTACTTTTACCTTCCTGTTAAACTGTATCGCTCCCCATGTGGTCATATGTTATAGGATTAGAATCTCGTTTATTATCACAATGGCCTCTGTTACTTTCTTTGAAAGTCATATTTTGATTTTTCAGTCCTCATAGTCTCTTGGTTCTACCTCCTCTCTGGAAGTTCTTCTTCATCCTGAGGTGGAAATGGCAAATGAATGGAGAAAGCCTGGCTTGTCATGGGGAGGGGAAGGGACAACCAGAGGAGAGCTCCCAGATGCTACTTCTGGGTGACTGGGTGTGTATGCTCAAGGCTGGAAGTCTTTGGGGACAGTTCATCAGCCCTTGGCAGGACCTCCCTACCTGTACTTGTTGTTGTGGGGTGGGGTACTGGGCTATCTGTCCTGTGAGTCTTGAGTGTGAGTTCTGGAGTATTTCTCCTCACAGAACAGTCAACCGTGCACCAAGCAGCGCATCCCAGGACCTGCAGCTATGGAGGAAGAAACAGACCTGGGTGTGCTCTTAGTAGCCTGACTGAGACCAAGTCCACGTGTTTTCGAGGAGCTGATGTATTCTTATGGTTGTACCGCTGTCACCACTGTCTAATTTCAAGTGTTTTTATGACTTCAGGAATGAGCCCCACGTCTAGTAGCATGAGTATACACCATCAGAGCTCCTGAGCTTCTGGACATGTTTGCTGTTAACAGCTGTACAACCCAGCCTGCCCTGATGGGCATGGGCACTGGCTCTATGCCAGGGGAATGCATGCTGCATCCCAAACTTTTATCCAGTGACCTTAGGTTAGGCAAATTGGGGGAAAGTTGGTGTGAAGAGGAGATATACACAGTGACTTGATATTTTCTCTACATGCGTAGACACATATGGTGACCTGAAATGAACTTGTGTTGCGCCAGGCCTGAGATACTCAGAAGTTCTTTCTGCATTGGCCCAGCTGACTGGTTCTGGGAGGTGGGAAGGGCTCATCAAGGTGGGTGAGGCCAAGTCTGAATGCCTGGCAGTCCCATCTGTGCTGTCGGGGAAGGCCACCTGTTCCCACATTACTCTGGTACTTGGTGAGAGTCCCCTGGGTCCTGAGGGACAGAATATTTTCTCCTTGGTTCTTTTCTTGGTCTCATTTTCAGCGACACCTCCTCTGTGTCAGTGTAAAGACTTTTGAGAGACAGGGAAAAGTGAGAGCACACACTCCATTCCCTGTTTCTCCAGGGGACTCTGAGCCAAGCCAACAGGAAGGTGAATCTCGTCTTTATGGCATCTTCTGCCCACCAACTTCCTCCCACAGGTTTGGGGCTGGCCTTCCCTCCTAGGGACTGTCTGCTTCCATCAGAATGTGTTCTCTCTGCCCTCTGGGACCACCTGCCAGTGGGTTTCAGGGCAATGATCCGATTATCTGATAGATTTCCTCTCAGCACATATGCTGAAGAGGGTAAGCCTGCCTGGGGTGTTTGTTTATCCCACGCTCCTGAATGGTCTCCTATGTCCAGCATGGAGCATGAAGAGGTGGATTAGGCTCTTGGTCAAGGCCTGCCCCGTCTCTAAGCTCTTTCAGGGCTAGCTGTGTTTGTAGATGTCTCTGGTAGGATCGTGTGTGTGTGTGTGTGTGTGTGTGTGTGTGTGTGTGTGTGTGTTAAGAACTGCCGTAAGACCTAGGCTGTGAGTGTGATGGGAGTTGATAGAGCAGAGAAAATGCTAAGTCACCCCATTAGCCTCAGTTTCCCCATCTGTGGGATAAGGTTGTTATCCCATCTGTGGGCCATTGGTTGTTTCTCAGATTGCTCAGTGATGGGAATGGCCCTGGAGACTGGTTCAGTTCCCAGTTTGTTCTTGACAGCCTGGACTCTGATCTGTCCAGCCACCCAGATCTACCCCAGGAGGTATGATGGGGCAGGGGTGGGGGCGTGGGGGGGTTGTGTGAGCAGGCTGTAATAAAGCATGGTGGTGCATAGTAGAGGTCCTTCCTGGTGCTAAATTCCTGAACATTCTCTGCTTTGTGTTGGGAAAGCATTTGCCATGGCTGGTGGCAGCCAGGAGAATCACTGGGCTGGGAGACAGGGACATTGTTAAGCTCTAATTGGTTGCTGAATAATTTAACCACCCAGTTAGCAGGACCAGGGAGAGGCTGTGGAGCAGGAGGGCTCTTGGAGGAGGCTCAGGCTGCCTGGCCTACGCTATTTGCCTGCAGCCTTGGCACCAGCTTATGAAGGCTTCCTACACCGCTTCTCTTGGAGACTCCCTAAAACCAAGGTGGGATGGGGGTGGTGGTGCCCCAGATGAGCATCCACAATGGCACCAGCCCTTTACCCAGTTGGAAAACTGTTAGGCCCTTCAGCAATGCTACTAAGGACACCCTAACGTACCTTAACTGGGTAGTTTTCTTCTTTTTTTTTTTATTTATTTTTATTTTATTTTTTTTGTCGGAGCTGAGGACCGAAACCAGGGCCTTGTGCTTGCTAGGCAAGTGCTCTACCACTGAGCTAAATCCCCAACCCCAACTGGGTAGTTTTCAAACATCTGTGTATCCAAGTTGCCTGGTGTCCTGCTGAAACAGGTGTTGGGCCCTCGCACACTGGTGTCCCATTCAAGAGGGATGAGATGGAGCACAGAAAGAGCACATCCAGCAAGTTCCCAAGAGCTGCTTGCTGTGGCTGGTCCCCTGGAAGGTCCTTGCTACCTCCTCAGCCCTCTGGACTCGGTGCTTAGTCACCACTACCGGGGCGCATACTGTCTGATGACGGCCATGTCCCCACCTACTCCAGTCAACCCTGACTAAGAGGACAAACATGTGGTTCAAAGGTCTGGGGTGGGGCAGGGAGAGGTTAAAGACCAAGAAAGTCAGGCCTAAGGGGTGAGTGCGTGATGTGGGAGTGTGGTGATATTTTATTTGTGCACCCCAATAAAGCTTATCTGGGGATCAGAGGGAAAAGCCAGCCACTATATTAAATTTAGAGGTCAGGCTGTGTTAGCACACGCCTTTAATCCTAGCATTCGGGAGGTGGAGATTCATCCGGATCTCTGAGTTCAAGGCCACACTGGGAACAGAGTCAGACGTGGTGGCGCATGCCTTTAATCCCAGTGCTAGTTAACCATAGAGGTCTGGAGGTCTGGACAGACCGACAGGAAGTGATAGAGCTGGGCAGAAAGAGGAAGTGGTGTATCTTGGCAGACAGAGGAAGTGAGATGGCAGGGCACAGAAAGGATATAGGCATGAGTATACAGGAAGTAGCTCTCTCTGGAGGCTGAGGAGTTGGTAAGGTGAGGTTGGCCATGGCTTGTCCTAGTCCTCTGATCTCTCAGTTTTCTGAGATCACCCCAATATCTGGCTCCAGGGTTTTTTTTTTTTCATTAATAAGACCATTTAGCAATTCGTCTTACGTGGGAGGTTTCTAGAAAGTGGGCAGCATGTGAACATGTAAGTCTGTGCAATGCATACGGACCAGCACTACATAGCACCTCCTGGAGCTGTGCAGTATAGTGCTGCTGCTGGTGGACAGGGAGGGGGCTCCCATACTTGGGTCAGGATAAGAACCCAGGTCCATAAGCCCGGAGCAGGCCTTGCATTTTGAAAAACAGATTTGCGTTAGTAGTTCATGACTGACCGGTGTGGTGTGGTTTCAAGACTGTATGTCAGGGCTTTCCCTATCCCACTCACTCTAGCCTTCCTTGAAGACTCTTTCCTTTCAACCCCAGAGTTCTTAGAGGCTTATTTTATATATCAGAGACGCCCAGGAAGGCAAGCGACTTCACTGCACCATCCTGAGTCACCTTGGAGGGGAGTTCTGTGGTAATCTTCTCTAGGGGCCAGTGGACAGTGTGCAGGAGATAGGTCAATGCTGATGGACTTGGAGGCGGAGTGGGGAAGGCTGGGTGCAGCAGAGATGGATGGTGCACTTGGGGCCAGAGAGACAGGGAAGGTAGAGTGGGTCGATGTAGGGAGAACCCTTCTCTGAGTCCTCAGTGTTGTGCTGGCGTGAGGCCAGGGCCTGTATGCCCGGAGGCACTGAAAGACATCAGCAGACATGGGGCCCGAATGTTCAGGGCTGCTGAGGAGCATCGAAAGCCTGGGAGGCTCAGGACAGCACAGCCAGTATAGTTGGCTCCTCTTTATGTGACCTTGAGAGACATACTGCTCCTCCTCCTAACCAGAGATGGGGAATGGCGTTGTTACTAGACTTTGCCAGAAAGAACAGAAAACTACATGTCTTTTAGATCCAGTTTTAAGTTCATCAGACCTGAAAACTGTGAGAGAGAAGAGAGACTCAATTCTACTTGCATTTGGGATTAAGGGTCTGAAAAGAAGGTCAGGTAGGTCCTTCCAGCATGATGAATCAATTATGGTATCTCCTTATGGTGGATTGAATGAGAATGGCCCTGTAGGCTCATATGTTTGAATGGAACTATTTGAGAAGGATTAGGAGGTCTAGTGTTGTTGGAGTAGGTGTGGCCTTGTTGGAGGAAGTGTGTCACTAGGAATGAGCTTTAAGGTTTCAAAAGTCCACATCAGGCTCACTCTCTCTCTCTCTGCTTGCTGCCTGTGGATCAGGTTGTAAAGCTCTCAGCTACTGCTCCAATGCCATGCCTGCCTGCATCCTGCCTTGCCTGCCTGCATCCTGCCATGATGATCCTCTAAGACTGTAAGCAAGCCCCCAAGTTAAATGCTTTCTTTTATAAGAGTTGCACTGGTCATGGTGTCTTTTCAAATCACAAGTTTTCTCATAGCCACAATGGGGTTTGGGGGCACGTGTGTGAGAACCATGTTTAGAAATAGTGCACAGGTGACTTCCAGCAGGAAACTCTCAGGAGCAAGCTCATCCCTTCTGCTTAAGTTGAGTTTGGAATGCCACCTGGAAACACCTGCTGTCTTCACAGGAAAGTCAGAGAATTGTCTGCAGGTGTGAGTGACACAGCTGTACTTCTAGTTCGTTCCAGACAGTGCTTTTGTAGAACGACTTTCCCAGCTGGGGTCAGATCGGTACTGTTGGAAAGGTCTGCTGCAGCTTTGAAGGTGGAGAGAGAAGCCCAGAAGCCAACAGACCACAGGTAGCTCCTGTCAAGATGCCTTCAGCAGGAATGGAGGAGGGAATGTTGTCCAGCTGTGTGTAAAATCTTTCTCTGAGATTGAAACATCCCATCAGATGGGAAGCTCCTTAAGCGGGAAAATAACTAACTAACTAAAAAAAAAAAAAAAGCTTCAGGAAGTCCCTGAAAGTGACCAGATCCACTAGGCTCCTCCCTGCCAGAGTATGCAATAGAAGCTGAGAGTCCTTCTCAGACAGAAGGAAGATGAGCTGCCAAGAAAACTTTCAGACCAGACCAGCTGACTGACAGAAGCAGAAACCAACAGGGTGTTTAGACCAACTGAGGCACCTGGACAGGACACTTTCCAACCTGTTGAGCTGCCCGCAGGCTGTGCAGTGTGCCCCAGGTTTCCAGCTGTGTGAGCTGTCATCCACGCTTCGGGGCTTTGGTGATACAGCTGTCTCAGAGTCATTTCTGCTGTGATGTAACCCCTCAGCCATCTTCCTGTCCGCAACCCCAGTAGAACTCACTGGGTCACCAAACTGGACTTGAGTGGTATCTGTACTTCTGTCTGTTGTTTTCCTGTCTGGAATGAGTAGAGGTGTGTGTTGGGTCCCTCAAAAAAAAAAAAAAGTTTTGTCACACAACAGCAGCTGACAGCTTGCTTTGGAGTCAGGGAGACACTTTCCAGCTTCTGCCCCAAACCACCCCAAATAATAATAATAATAATAATAATAATAATAATAATACCACAAACCACCCCCAAACAAACAACAACAAAAACTCCACAATCAACCCACCACCACGTCAAAGCTGTTATCCTACTCAAAGCAATGAAAAAAGCAGTCTAGTTAGGGTAGGGTTGTCACACGGGTACCTAAGAGACTATTGGATTTCAGCGTAGTGCCGTATGGTGCAGGTGTAAGTGCCTTAGGCCAATGGGAGAGGGCATTGTGCTTGTTAGGTACCAACACAATGAAAGAGCCCTGGTGGCTCTGTGGCAATCTGTTCAGTTTCTTCTCTTTAAAACTGACTCCGGGGTGCCAGGACTGTGTGTCCCCACCATAGCCTCAGCAAGGCCTGACATTCTGAGATGTTTTGTCATCTTGAGCCCTGTGTACTGGACCCCGATCCCCAGGCGAAAAGCCCCGCTGGGCCGCAGATCCTGCCCATGGAGGAGCTTGGCTCTGCTTTGCTTTCCTCCTTCTGCACTGGGCCTGGGCATCGTCACTTCCACATTCTAAGATGTCCTAGCATTTCTGATCTGGGACCCATGTGACCACCTCCTCTCCTGAGGGCACCGTGGCTTCAGGAGAAGTTTGCTTTGTTCCTCTACCACCTGTCTGTCTGTCTGTCTTCTCAGCAAGGTCTCGCCGATGCCGTCAAATGGAAGAGCAAATGCAGCTACCAGTGTTCACGTAGCCGATGCTAGACGGGGGTTGGGAGGCATGGGAGAGACGAAGCCAACAAGGAAGATGGAGCCCTGAGCTCCGTTGTCTTCTAGCTGTCAAGAGAATTCATTTATTTCCACCATGTCCTTTGTCAGCGCCCATTGTATGCCGGGAAATGGACAAAGGGGGAAATTCTTTTCTTCTTGAGTCCTCCCTCACCTGGTTTGCATGGCAGAGATGTGCCACTAAGCCACCCATAGACACTTTTCAAGCCTGCCTGCCACCTGATTCCAACGTCACTCCAGGGCTGTCCTCAGAAGCCCCTCCTCTCTCTACACTGGCCTATGTCATGGTCACTTCTCACTGACTCAGGTGGTACCTCTGTCCCATCCTCATGGCTTCATCCTGTGTGTGTTGGAGCAGAGGCTGCAGTGGGCATAGCCGGGTGATGCGTCTATGTTGTGGCTCCTGAAGGGCTAACCCTGCCAACACCATCTCGAGGTGACGTGGAGCAGTGGTTTCATCCAGTGACGGGATTCTTGGGAACAAAGCAGCCAGGCGGACACACCCATGCCTGCCAGGAACAGCGCACTTTAGAGGAGAGTGGCAACCAAAAGCACAGGCTTTGGGATGAGCAGATCATTCCCTGTCCACACTTCCCATAGACAGGCTCTGTGACCTTTGGTTGATTATTTTTTGGAGCATCTGTAAGAATAGGATCTGGACCAGGACCTTTGGTGGCCCAGGGATGGGTGTGTCTGGGACTGAATTATAATCTGGGCCTGCCTTCCATTCTTCTCCTCCCACGGGGTGGGGGGCGGGGACCGCAGGCAGCAAAGCAGAGCTAGGTACAGTCTGGGGGCAGGGTTGTTTTGATGGCTGCTTGAACTTATCCCCCAAGACTCCTGGCTTCTGGTGTTCATCTCTGGCAAAGTTTGTACACTTTTATAGTCCTGGCTCATTTTGGTGCTACTGTGCTTACTCCCAGGCCGGGAAGGCAGAGCTGTGGGCTGGCAGAGGCTGCCAACCCTCATGCCAGCCCTCTTGGTGGGTGGAGGCTTGATCCAGCAGGGCTAGGTTCTTCCAGGCTTCCTGCTCCTTCTCCATCCCTAGGGTCCTTTACTTTCTATCCTCGGCCCTGCTTTTTGCCCTCTTGCGGTCAACCTCATCTTCTCAGTCTCAAAGTGATGTCTCCGTCTTGTCCCCGGAACCTTCCTTTTATGTAGTAGGGGGTGCCTGACCTTTTCACAGATGCCTCTAGTATTCCCGAAGACAGCCTGCACACAGGCTAACTGGAATTCTCATTTCTGCTCCAACCCCGAGGCTCCTGGCTGGCTGTATCACTGGGCAGGAAGTTTGGCTGTCCAGGGATGGGACTGGGCGGGGGCGGGGTGGGGAGTTGTTGACACAGCGATTGGCTGGGGCAGGGAACAGAAGAGGCCACACTAGCGGAAACTGGCTTGTCTCTGAATGGAAGGAACAGGGACAGAACAGGACAGGTGCTTTGGCACCTGCAGAGAGAGGAGGGAGCATGCCCAAGCACCTACTCTACTCAGTGGTCCCCAGTCTAGATAGATGCTGTCTCTGCCTTGGGGCCTCTCAAGGCTTCTTGGGGATACAGGAATGAGAAATCCCCATGGGAAACCAGGCTTCTCTCTCCTGTGGGAAGCCACAGGCAAGGGTGGAGTGAAGGTGGGGGTTGGTTTGCGGGAGTTGGGGTGAAAGTCTGTGGTCTCACTCTCTTGTCGGGTCCCCCAGTGATGTCAGCCCCTCTGATGGTCTGTAAATGTGCTCTGGGAAACCCAGTTGGCAATACTAAGGACATGCCCGTTCAGGCAGAGGGCCAAGGAAGAGGCACCCTACTCGTCTGGAGCGGAGTGCTGGCAACCGCTCTCATGTAGCACAGAGCCCCAAGCGTCAAGGCAGGGAAGGCTCTCGGGCGGTGTCAACAGCTGCAGTGCCCTTGCTCAGGCACACCCTCCCCACCCCTGCTCAAGACGTGCTTGTCCAGCCCGAAGTTGTATATTAAGAATGAGATGGGCAGCTGCTTTAGGCAGTCATGCCCAGACAGGTGCCTGATGGCTGGGGCCCCGACTTCAGCAGAAAGGTAAGAGAGTCTTGGAGACAGTGCCTGCCTGCCGTAGTGAGACGAGACTGGAAGATGCTGAGGGTCTTGGTCCTCTAAGAGCTTTGTAGAACAAGATCTGGAAGGATATACCAGAATGAATTTTACATCACACATTCTTCCCTACAAAGGGAAGAGAAGCCTGTAAGTGTTTAAAAACATACTTCATGCAGTGAGGTTAAAATAAAATACGCTTTCTTACTTGAGTGAATGATGTTTAGTTGTTTCCAAAGGATAAAAACAAAAAAAACAATCAAAAAATCACATTTCTGTCTGTCCCGTTAGCATCAGAGTGAGAAACAGCATCGGAGACTCAGAGATCACGTCATGCATCGCCAGTTTCACAGATGGTGTAGCAGTGCTTCAGAGAGAGGAGGTGACTCGCCCCAAGTTCCACAGCTAGGTGGATGCAGAGCCAGGGTCCTGAGCTTGTCTCATGGCAGCACAAAATGGGTTTGAGGACCATAGCAGCCTGGCTTCAGGCCATTGTGCTTCATAGCAGGATCAGCCAGACCAGGGCTGGGACCCTCTGCAGCCCCACCAGGGCAGCGCCAGGACCTAGATGGGACCCTGGGGAGCCTAAAACATCTGTCCAGTGACAAGTTGAGGAGACTGTGCACCAATGAGGTATCTGTCAGGGCTGAGTGCGGCTGGGGAACCAGGGAAGCTACACAGGAACCACCTGGGGCAGAGAGTTGAGAGAAGTGCAAACAGCCCAACATGTAACAGAGACGGGAACATCCCCCTCCAGAATGTTCTGTGATTGCTGTTCTAGAGGAGCCTACTTTCAGGCTTGCCTGGAACTATTGTGAAAGGCAGCAAGTAGCTGAGGAACAGACAGCAAAGAGGAAAGTGCCAGGTGCTCCTGCATTCTCGCGGGAGCCCCGCTCCCAGACTCTGGGTTTTGCTTTCTGTTTCTTGCCAGAGGGGCCGAGAGGGTTGCAAATCCAGCTTGCCCAGCAGATCTGCCACAGCTTCTCACCCAGTGTCTCTCCACACACTTCCTATTTTTACTCTTAATAACCGCGCTCGAGGTTACCAAGGTCTCCCTGTTGCTATAGTGAGAGGTGATGGCGCCAGCCTTCTAAAACGCTGGACGCTTGGCTCTACGGGAAAACACAATCCAAGTGGCTGTATTTGGGGGTTTGACTGAGGAGATTTAATGCTCCATTTTCCAGCCTCTGTAACAATGGCAGTTTGTGCTAAAAAAAAAAAATACATAAAACCTTGATAACAGAGAATAATGGGCAATTCTGGGGAGTGGGCACCTGAGAATATATAGAAAATAAAATTTAAATTATAGAGATGATAAAACTTCAAGAAAATATAGGAAACGACAAATGCATGAAAACAGACATTGCTAACACAGCCTCCATGCTCCCCCCTCCCCCCGCCCCCCCACTGACCACCTCACCATCTTTCATGCCCAGGCCAGTGCTAACGACAGAGCAGCCGTTAGTACAGTCATAGTTAGCATGTCAGAAATGTGTTCTGGGTGGCTCCATCCTGTAGAGTTGTTTGTATAGGTCAGGTAATGTAACATAACTACACAGCACCCTTCTCCTTTTTCCTCCCCGGTGTCTCTTGAACCTACATGGTCACCACTGAGCCACCACTGTCTGAATATGCTCCTCCTCTGAGGCAGGTGACTGGACTCCTTCGGTCCCTGCTTCCCCACACCAGCACAGTCCTTGCTAACCAAAGGACGGTCTCAGACCAGCAGAGTGGCCTGGCTGTCCCCCGGGAGATTATTAGAAAGGCACACTCCCGCCTCACCTGGGATCTGCAGGTCAGCACCTGTGTTTGTATTAGGACTCCGAGTCTGAGGATGATTGAACTCAAGCCTACATCCTGCCAAGCTCCAGGGCGGAAGGCACAGACCAGCTGTGCAAGCCACTGAGCAGGCAGAGGGAATGAAGAGGAAAGGGGCCAGGCCAGTGGGATGGCCCCCCTAGTGTGGGAGTATAAGGAAATTCTATAATCCAAATCCATAGAATATGCAGGATTGACAAGTAGGAGCCAAGATGGCTGCTCAGGGCAGGAGTGTGGGTTCCAGTAATACAACAGCCCCTGGTTTTCACTTCCATCTTACAGATGCAGTTAAAGCACAGAGAAGTCAACATGATTACTCAGGGTTGCACAGCTCATTGCTTGTAGGGCTGGGATACAAACCCGATTCCAGAGTCTATACTTTGAACCCCTCTGAGATACGGCCCAGAGCTCCAGCTGGACAGCAGGATGAGGAGGCCAGTTTGCACTAACGTCAAAGGGAGTCACTTGAGCTTGGTAGTTATTGATAGCCCAAGTCAGGATTCGAACTCAGAATGCCTTTAGGTACCAAACTGAGAGTCTTTCCACCTTGCACACTTCATCAGCAAGGTTGGAAGCTGGTCTGTGCTATCAGAGCAGCCTCTCCTCCATTACTGACCCCTGATTCCCTCCATCCCCACCCCGCCCCTGCCCCATGCATTCAAAGACAATTTCCGTCATCTTTCATGGTGGGAAGATGCAAGGGGCAGATAGCTGTTTTTCAAATCAGGAAGTGACAAAGCAATAGCTTTACATCAAATCCAACTGCTCCCTTTTCCAGCAAGCCACCTGGCCCAGAGAACTCAGGTCCTCCCTGCCGAGGTCATGCCCTGGATTCATTGCTCCCTGGATGATGCTGGCTTCTTGGTCTCTGGTGGCCTGAGTTACCTGGCCAGCCTGCACCATGATGCTGGCTTCCTAAACCGGTACCAAGTCTGCTTAAAGCTTAGTTAGGCAGAAAGATGCAGCTCACACACGGGCGTAGAACCAAGTATCTGCTTGCTGATAAAGGTCCAAGCCATGCAGAAGTGTGTCCTGAGACTCCTGAGACAGGCAGCCTTCCTCTGGGACTTTCCCTGTCCCACTTCCCAAGGGTAGTCACTTAACAGAGCCCTCTCCAATGGCGCCTTCATTTTCCTGCCAGCCATTGGGCTGCCCAGGATTCCTGCCACAGCAAGGCTATTTTTAACAAGCATCCTAGGCTTTGGGGGGTTGAGGAGAGGGGTAGCAAAAAGATTCCATTTGTATATTTTTAATCCATGCACATTTGAGAAGGCAGTGGCATTCTCATCCCTGCTGCAAGGGTTGTGGGCAATTGATCAGGCGCTGAGCGCTGGGTAATCCTTTTTCTTCCAGTAACAAGGCTGCAGGGTTTCCACGGGTTGGGGCCATGCTTCCCACCGCCTGGTTGTCTCCTGATCCCACTGCCCCAGCTCTCTCTCTCTCTCTCTCTCAAACCGCCGCCTGGAGAATCCTGGCAGGGTCTCCTGGGCCAAGAAGGTCTGGGAACCTGACTCTTGGTGCCAGACTCATATTTAGAAATGTCTCCAGCCAGACTTTGGCGTCTGTCCCACATGGGCCCAGGGCAGGGGGTGCACTCACTCACATGTGCTGTCTACAAGCACATTCTGAGTAGGCAGTTCTCTATATGAATATAAACACGGCCCCTTTGTGTGGAGGAGCTGTGGGAACCTGTGCCCCTTGGGTACAGAGGGGTGTGTGCCGGTGGACAGTGAACCACAGGGAGCAGGAGGGAAATTGTCACAAGGCTTGGGCTGGGCAAGTGGTGGCAAGAAAGGAGATCCGGCTCCTGGTCCACCATCTACCCATTTTCTGCACCCCTTCCCAGGTACCTAGGGCATTCCCCGTCTAGGAGGAGCTTTCTGCCTTTCATTGGGCCAGACTGTGCCCCCCTGTCTTGCCTTTTACTCCGACTGCCCTAATCTGTGGGACAAGACTGAGGCCATGTGCACCAGGCCCGTTCTTCCTCTCTGTGAAGGTCTGGGCCCTCAGTCTCTCAGATGGCATCGGTGAAAAGTGGCCAGGGGAGCTATCATCCCCAAGGCACTTCCTGTGCTCCCCCAAAAGCCTTCCTGTAGAGCCTTCTGCTTTTCATGTTTGAGCATGGTGATGGATGACTTTGACTTACTGACTGGACTTTACACAGTAGCCCTCTTAGCGGACGGACACCGCGTCTCAGTCCTGGGAGCACTCTCTTTTCGGACAGTTCCTTTGGGGGAAGGCATGCTGGTGCACTCTCTTGTGTCTCTACTGTTTAATGAGCACCTACAGGGGCAGGGGTGGGAGGGTGGGGGTGGCCATGATATCCGAGAGTTTGGCAGTGGGAGATGGGGTAGGGGACTTTCTTCTCTCAAGATACATCACAGCGCCCCGCCCCTCTGCAGCTCTGCGCTGGGACCATTGGGCTTTGCTCTTCAAATTCTTGCTGGAGAGAAGAGGTTGCTTTCCTGTAGCCCCATTTTCTGAGAGAATCTAAACACATCAAGGAGATTTCTGCCTAGCGCCTCCTACTGCCCCTCTCCTCTCATCTCAGGCAAGAGCTCGGGAAAGGGTCGGGAAGACAGAGGAGACCTGGTAAAGGTGCCACTACCGAATAAATGGTGATGGAACAAAAAGGAAGCTCAGCCTCTGCTCCAAGCAAACCCCAAATTCAGATGAAGGGCAATGTAGGATGGTAGCTCTGTGTGGCTCAGGGGGCCCTTGGGATCAGCTCCTCCTTTTACAGGAACGATCTTAGGGTCAGAGGAAGTGGGGAGGCTGCTTCAAAGCCAGTGATAGACCTCCGAGGCCAGAGGATGGTGAGATCTGGAGCCGAGCACGAGGCTGCCCTAGGTATCTCTCGCCCTTGGGAAAATTGCCTTTTCATATGGTTGGGGGTGGACATTGCAATTTTTCTTTGAGGGTTAATTGTTTGGCTGACAGCACAGATAATTAGGAATGAGAATCCTGGAGAGAGGGTGACAGCACCATCTGCTGTGAATATGTTTCAGCCCCACCCCACAGGAGGGCCAGGACGTGCTGTTCCTGCACACACACACACACACACACACACACACACACACACACAGCCATCAGCAAAGATGTGGCTGCTCTGCCGTTTGCTGTCAGTCAGTCCAGCACCAGATGATCTGGGTGACTGTGTCACCAGTGGGCCAGGATAGTGACCTTCCCCCCACTGCACCTGTGCACACAGTGGGGCTCATTTAGCAAGTAGCACTAATATCAGGGACCGATTTTTGGTTCCTTCTTGTGCTCTAATGTGTTGTGCCTGGTCCTCTGCTGGCTGGAGGCAGGCATGTGGGGCTGCACAAGCTACATGGAGGCATTGTTGTTTGGGGATATCTTCCTGCCTCAATCAGGATCTGCTACCTGCCCTGGCTGGCTAGCCTTGGGCCTGTGCTGTTTGCTCCAGAGTCAGGCTAGCCCTGGCTGTCATGGCCAGTAGAGCCACTTCAGAATCAAGCTGAGAAGCCGTTGTCCGGAGTAGGAGCCCTTCCTTCACATGGGCAGAATCCTGTGGGGTTATCCTTCTCCTTTTCAGTTCTCATGAATAGATCACATATGTAGGAGAGCATGTGGGTGTATACATGCCTTCAAAGGGAATAATAGTATCCAACTTGCCTTCCAAAGCGGCTCTATGTCCACCATGCTGCTTGCTGCTTTTGAAGAAGGTCCTCAGGTGCAGAGCTTTCGGGAGGTAGCTGGAGATTGGTAGTTATGTAGCACTTAGTCATGGCCAGTTCTCTTTGGGCCTGAGATGCTCCTGTTGCCTCAGTATCTCTCCAGCTCACTTTTCCTGCTTCTCACCCTCACTCCTCTCTCTTTTACTCTTCTTCTTAGACTTTCCTTTGGAGTAGAGACCAAAGGCACGGCTGTCTTATCTACTCCCTAACAAGAGGAGTGACCTCTGGCTTCCCTCCCACTCAGCCCTCATCCTCTGTGGATAACTTGACACTTAGATGAAATTAACCTAGCACAGGGATGCTTCCCAGAAAAAAATGATAAATAAGAGTTGGAAATGCCGGCCCTGACCTTCTCCGACTTACTGTGTGATGTTGGGCAATCATCTTGACCTCTCTGCACTTCTGTTGCCTCATCTTTGAAATAACTCTTCACAGAATGACTGCAAAACAGGATGCAAAAGCAATCTCTAGGGTGCAGTCGTTACATTCGTGGGATGTAAGCCACTGTCACCATCCTGCTCCAATAGTCCACGTAGGCCGGAGGGAAGACGTGTGTACTTGTGTGTACTTCGGTTCCTTTGCTACCTGCTTCCTGTGCCTGGCGCTTCCTCTTCTGGATGTGTCAGTCACCTGGGCTGCTGTTCTCCATTCACAGCCCCTTCTCAGCAGCTGGCCCACTGAGGCTGAGAGGACCCTGCGTGGATCTCAGCCATGTGGGCAGCAAGCTGGAGTCCAGGCCTCATGAATGGGGCAGGGCTGCAGCCATTGTGGTCCCCATGTCCAGAGCAGGTGGCACAGCTGCAACTGGAGTCCTTCTGACTCCTTGCAGAATACAACCCATAGTCTTGGCCCTGAAATGTCAGGACTCAGTGGGACCCATATCAGTGGCTTCGTCCCTTGTGCGGGGGGGGGGGGGTGGGGTGGGTGTCTCTCGTTTCTTGTCTCGTCCTTTGAGTTAAAGGGCTGGAAAGATATTCATCATGGGTCGCAGGTAGGGTGGTCTTCCTGGGACTCCCAGCCTCCAGCAGCCCAAAGCCTTTCCCTAGGATTTGGCAAGTAGAGATATGTCCTGTTCTCTGCTCCTCCCATTGGCAGAGTGAGAGTGTCCATTTCCTTCCCCTCCCAGAACACTGAGATAGCTCAGGGGTCCTGTTGGGGCTCTGAATTGAAGCCTGAATGACAGCTAGCATGTGGATACCTGATTGAAAAGGTCTTTTAAGCGGATAGAATGAAGTATGCAGAGGTAAGAAAGAAATCAGGAATGATGGATGCGTATATGCGTGTGTGTGTGTGTGTGTGTGTGTGTGTGTGTGTGTACATGTACATGTACATGCATGCCTCATGTGCTGAACACTGTCAGTGGGAACCCTACATGGTATAACCACCAGGCACCGTGGGATCTAATAGTAAAGAACAAAAAGAGGCCCGCTGGAAGATCCCAGAACAGTTCACGCCTGGACTTGTATGTCTGGGCCTAATTGTGACGGAGACCTCTGTTCTCCTTGCAGGTCCCCCCCTGAAGAAGCTGGGAGCTCGAGTCTCCCCATCCCTGAGGATTAGGCCAGCCGGAAGAGGAAGAGAGAATGGCTTGGGGCTTACCCAGGGCTGAGCAGTGAGTCACAGCTTCTTGGACCTGGATCTCCGACAGGGAGGCTATACCATTGGAGTGACTCAAGAGGAATTGATGCTCTGGCCCCCAGCGACATGTACATGGTGTAATGACAGGTAATGAACCTAAAGCTGGGCTATCCTTTATCAATGATATGGCAGGTAGGGGAATACATCAGCCTGTATTCCACATACAGTGTCAGCCTCGAGAAGATAACTGTGCAAACAAAGCCCATGAAGCCTGATAAGATGATAGATGGACACCTTAGAGTCATTTGTTTTCACCCATGTGCTTGCTGAAGCCAGGTACCAGAAGATTTAGCATCAGCTGAGTTCACTTCCTAAGCCTTGTGGGAAGGCCTGGCACCATGGTTATGCATGTAGCATATCTTATTTGAGGGATTCAGAGTACAAATCAAGGAGTCACTATTGTCACGCAGGAAGCAGGAAGGTTGTGTCAGCAAGGAAATTGAGGTAGCAAAGGACAAAGGAGCTCTTATATACCCATGATGCATGAGGGGTAGACCTGGAGCTTTGCCCCTTGGGACCACTTCAGGTTTGGTTCAGATGCCTGGAGTTTGGGTGCTGTTTGGTATTGCTCATGAAAAATAGAAAAAGTGGACTGTGCCCAGCTGTTCCTTCAAGGCAAGTGGGGGAAAGGCTGAAAGTGCCTGGGGAGGTCCTGTGGAGGGGTGTAGCAGAGTCTAGCAGCTTTTTTGGGTCTAGCAGTTAATCCCAGGATTTAGCCAAGACAGGAAGCATCAGGCAGATCCCTAGGACCTAGAAGACATGGCCTCTTGAAACTGGAGGGACAAGGGGCTGATAGAGCTGGATATACCAGGACCGAACTGCTACTCCTGGCTTTCTGGTCTGTACCGCATGCACCATGAGGGTGACACTCTGGCAGCCTCCCCCATGGGGAACAAAGAAGGCTGAGACAGAAGCAAAAATAGCTTGAAGTCTTGGGAAATGACCTGGGGCAATGGGAGAAAGGCCAATGGCTAACAGCAGGAGGCCTGAGAGGGTGTGGCAAATTCCATCTAGCTCAGACTGAGTTGAGGTCTTGGTCAAAGCCAAAGGCTGGGGAGGAGCAGAGCATTAAGACTCCTGGGTGGCCTTGTTTTAAATCAGTCAGAAAGAATACATTGAAGGAATTTAGCAAGCTAAGCCCCTCTCTAGAAAATGCATAGGCTACAAGCCACAGGTGGGGGTGCCCCTGGACTCCTACCTGCTGGAGGGAGTGGAAAGGAAAGGAACTTGCGTACTTGGAGCAGTGGGGCCCGGCTTTGCCTTGGGGTGGGGGAGGCAGCTCCTCCCGTTCTGGGTTAAACAGGAGCATCATGGTCCACATTCTTGCTCTGGGTGGAGCAGCTGATCTACACATTTCAGACTGGGCTGGGGACTGGCCAGGGCTGACCCTGAGAAGGGTGTTTCATGGGAGAAAAGTTGAGCCTGCGTAGAGGCAGCAAAGGTCCTGCCCTGCAGGGATGGGCTAGGATTCTGGTAGCATGCATTTTCAGGGATCACAGCTGCACCATACTGATTAACCAATATTTGCCAAGCACTTATTGTATTAGTTGCTTTTCAGTCGCTGAGACCAAGTAACTGACAGAAACAGCTTCAGATAGGAAGGTTTTAGTTTGGTTCGTGGCTTGAGGGGATGTAGTTCATCATGGCCTCAATGCTGCTTGTTATCTGTGTGAACGAGGAAGCAGAGAGCTTGGACTGGAACCAGAGCTAGGGTGCATGTTGTATTTTAAAAACGGCCTGGCGGCAGCCTTGGCAGGTAGAACCAAAGGGCACAGCAGAAAGTCATTCACACCATGCAGGCGGTACCCACATGGAAAGTTTTATTACCGGGGAAGGGAGGGGAAGAAAGAGAAAACAGGAAGGGTCTGAGGAGAGGAGAAGAAGAAGAAGAGAAAGAGAAAAGGAAAGAAAAGGAAGGGAGGAGGTGCACACTACCTCATGGCGAGAGAGAGAGACAGAGAGAGAGAGAGAGAGACAGAGAGAGAGAGACAGAGAGACACAGAGACAGGGAGACACAGAGAGAGAGACAGAGAAAGGGGGGAGGGGTTTTCTTTTAAAGAGGAGTTTAAATAAGATGCAGGGCGCTGGACCAGCCAGAAGGCTAACAGTATAAACCCCAAACCATGCCACTCTGGCCCTACATCAGCTGGCCTCCTATCTCAAAGGTTCTATAGCCTCACAAACAGCACTGCAGCTGGGGACCAAGTCTTCAAACACTTGAGCCTATGGAGGATGTTGAACATTCAACTGTTGACACCTCTCAAGTTACAGGCACTGAAGCCAGAGCCTTAGAGAGTAAGATTAGTTAGGGTTTCTACTTCTCCAACAAAACACCATGGCCAAAAGCAACTTGGGGAAGGAAGGGCTTATCTCATCATATATCACACACACACACACACACACACACACACATACATACATACATATATTAGTCCCTTATCTAGGGAATTCAGGGTAAGAAGTCAAGGAAGTCAAGGCAGGAACTTGGAGGCAGGAGCTGATGCAGAGGACACGGAGGTGTGCTGCTTACTGGCTTGCTCCTCTTGTCGGCTCAACCTGCTTTCTTTCTTTTTTTTTTTTTTTTGAGACAGGGTTTCTCTGTGTAGCTTTGGTGTCTGTCCTGGATCTCACTCTGTAGACCTGGCTGGCCTCGAACTCACAGAGATCCACCTAGCTCTGCCTCCCAAGTGTGCCACTGCTGCCCAGCTCAACCTGCTTTCTTATACCCTCCAGGATCACAAGCCCAGGGGTGGCACCACCCACATCAATCACTAATTAAGAAAATGCCCCCCTCCCCCAGGCTTGCCTACATGCTAATGTGCTGGGAGCATTTGCTCATTTGAAGTTCCCTCTTCCCGAATGACCCTAGCTTGTGTCAGATTGGCATGTTGGCAGTGGGGCAGAGGAGACAGCACAGGACCAGGTCCAGGCCTTAAGTATCTCCAGACATTGTCTTCATATGAGGGAAACTTGGTCTTACTCGGGTGGCTCAGGAGAATTCAACAAACAGAATGTGCAAAGCATTTATTTACCTGAGCATGTGGCCCCATAATAAGTCGTCAATGCATTGAAATTATGTCATTATTGGGCTCTCATGGGGTAGCAGTGGGGCTTGGAGAAGCCCACTCTACCTGCGGCTTCTGGTAGAGAACAGATTTACAAACCTGGCTGTCCGAGGTGCTCCGGCCACAGGATGGGGGTCAAGGTAGAGCCTAGCACTGGGAATTGCTAAGCATGTTTTGAGTGCTGTGGCAGAAGCTGCGCTCAGAGCAAGACAGGAGTCAGAAGAGGCAGTCAGGAATTCGGAGACATGCTGAGCAGGGTTCTTGGAGAGTCTGCCTCCCTACATCCCACGTAGTTTCTCAGAAGGGGGCCACAGAAGCCAAGTTAGGTCTGGAGATTGGGACCAGCCGTGGGTATAAGCCATGGTAGTCACTTTAAATTTTTAGTAGCCATATTGGAAAATGGAAAAATTAGCTAGTGTCATTGATTATCGCAATGTGTTTCATTGACCTCAGTGTGTCTAGACCAATGTAACTTCAGCATGTAATCAATATACCATTACAAAGGAGATGTGTTAGTCTTCTTCCTACAGAGACTTTGACATACTGGACGCATTTTATACTTAATGGCCCATCTCAGTTAGGACTGGCTACATTTCAAGAACTCAGTGGCCATATGTGTCTGGAGGCTACTGGATTGCCCAGGATGGTTGTAGAATCTAGAATCTCTTTCCAAGGAGCAGCTGAAGGCCATGTGGGTCCAGAGCCAAGCAAGAACAGAGTTTACTGTTAGGTGGCTTTCTTACAAAAGATCTATAGTGTCTCTGGAGAAATTTGTGGAAGAGACAGGAGATGTCTTTTTTTTTTTTTTTTTTAAGGTGGTAGGGTCTATGTAGGCCTGTTTGGTCTCATTATGTAGCTGAAGATGACCTTAAATTCCTAATCCTCCTGTCTCCGCCTCCCAAGTTTAAGATTTCAGGTGTAAGCCACTATGCCTAGCTACAAGAAGTGTCTCCAGTCACTTGCTAACAATGATGACTTGTGTTCTCTGGAGCCAGCTTGGCTCCTGGTTCTTCAGATGGTTGCCTCAAGTCTCTCCCATGTGTGAGTTTGAGACTGCCTTCAGGCAGTTTCTAAAATGCCCTAAAGCATTCAGAGCGTCATTGAGAGCAGAAGTAATCATTTCTATTATGCCGGGTAGCCACGAGGACTAAATAAAATGGTGAGCAATTGCTGTGTGACACTTGGTGTCCAGAAAGAATTCTTTTTACTTTTGTGAATCAAATGGCAACAAATCTGAGTTCCTTTACGGGTTGAAGCTGGCAGACTTCCTAGCCAGCGTTTCTGCAGTTCTGCCTCTGCCCTTCCCTTGCATGAGAGCCTTGGCACTTTGCGACTCAGGGAAATGGGGGGGCGGGGGTGGCCAGCCTTCCAGACCTTGGTGAAGCTTCGGCCCTCAGTGGCTATCTGGAGCAGCCTGTGTCCATCCTCTCTAGGGTGTCACCATCACCAGAGTGCACCCAACACAGTGAAGGCTGTCAGCCAGCGCGGGGGGGTCCAAGTCATCCTACGATCTCAGGTCCCACACAGTGATCCATCAGTGAGAGTTTCCCATCAGTCTTTACTCTTACACTTTAGTCTCAGCCTTTGAACCAAGGACTCAACCCCTCCCTCCACAGCCATAAAGATGCAGCTCCTGAGGATAAGAAAGCCCATATTTCATTGTCAAAAAATATGGCCGCTCTCTCTGGGAAATGGGGGACAGGGTACACTTATTATTCTGTGACTATCATCTGCAGTTGCCCCTGGCACCCAGCAAGCGCAGAAAGCAGTAATTGCCGTGTTTTTATTAACACAGTGTCCTACATGTGTCGCTGGAACTCCGCAAGGTCAAGTTCCCCTATGCACAGGCTCCATCCAAAGAATGCATTAAATAAAATTTGCCTTCTGGGGTTTTCCTGAGACTCACATGAGCTCCTGTGTAAGGAAGGCTTTTGTAGAAATAGTAAGTGTTTGTGAGACTCTGGGTTCCTCCAGAGGTTGTCTGACCTGAGAGCTGAGATGAACCGTCTGCCTTGATTCCATGTCCCTGATTTGGAAGATGTCTCTTCTCTACCTTCTGTTATCAGGCTGTGCTTCAGGCCGTGTCCTCTCAGTAGAGTGCTCCTACCAGGTGCTCCACCTCCAGGGTGAGATCCTGTTAGTGGTGACTGGTGAATAACCTCTTTATTCCACCTCACCCCCAACCCGCTCTGCTAGGGGGACTCTCTAGCCAGGTGGATTTGGATTCACTCAGATTATTGTGGTTGTTCACAATCTAGCCTTCTGCTCAGAGCAAGGCTGTGGTTCTCGGGGAGCCCTGCAGGTCTTCCTGCCTCTCTAGTGTGGGCCTGGGGAGGACTGTTGAGTGAAGAGGCCTGTAGGCAGATTGGTGTCCTGCCTGGTGTGGAGGGGACAGGATCAGGGGGTTCAGGAAGGCAGAGTGGAAAGTAGCTGGGCATGGGCTCTAAGGGTGAGGCCTAAAGCAAATGGACACTTCCTAGGCCTCTGGCCCTGAACCGCATCTCCAGGTTGAGCACTCTGGACCATGTGTAGTGGAGTGAGGGGCCTCTGATGCTCCCTGTGGTGGCATTTGTGTTACTTTAGAATAGAGGACCTCTACTGCATCCCAGCAGGTGCCTGCTTCCTGCTGTGCTTGATGGGTCCCAAGCGTTTGAGTTGTTAAGAATCTTCTAAAACCTGCATTGTTGTGGCTTATGATCTGTTTTAGAAGATAGTGTGGCATACTTGGGTGGCAGTGTGTGAGGGAGGGTGCCACAAAATCCACACACATAGACAAGAGTGTTATCCTGACTCTTCTTAGTTGACTGTGTGGCCCTGTGCAGATCTCTGAACTGCCCTAGTTGTAACATCCCTCACCATTAAGCAGATGTGAGGAAGTGTGGAGCTGTGATTTCACCCCGTGTCGAGGTGCACCTACATCTTGAAAGAAAGGGGTTCACTGATGGGTCTCCTGGCCCAAGGCTGGGGAGAACTGTGGTGACTCCCTTTCCACGCTGGATCTCCAGTGCACTGCTCTCTGCAAAATTGATTGGTAGTGCTTCCTGGGGACCCACAGGGAGCAGCTACCTGTGTGTTACCCCAGGCTTTGCAAAAGGGAGAGGCAGAAAGCCACATTGCCCTTGACTGACAACCTTCATACATGTACTTAACAATTTTAATTTTTCATGATTCTTCTGATAAAAATAGTGCCCAACTAAAAACAAAAACATTTGTATTTTCCATCTCCTTAATTAGTTTCTAATTTGGGGGTTCTTATTAGCTTAAAAATCATCTCACTGAAATGGCCCTCAGATGAGGAAAGAAACATGCAATGCACAATCAATTCCAGAGAGATCTTCCTATTTAATTATGCTGATTGGCGCACTAGAGACCCCTGCAATATGAGCCTCTCAGAATAAGCTTGATTTGTGCGATTTGGTTTTTAAAATTTTGGGGATGCATATTTATCATGTTCAACCCTGTGTTGTTCTCCTTGAGATTCTGACTTATCTTTTGGAAGTGGGAAGAAGATCCTAGGGGCTTTATCTTGGACTTCCTCCATGGCCTCCCTTAGGAGGGCCTAGCCTGCTGGCAACACCAGGTCTCCCATTTGTCTGGCAGTTGAGAGGCAGGCTAGGGAAGAGTAGGCTGGTAGAACTGTGGAGCTGCATGGTGGAGGAAGGCTTCCATGAAATCATTAAAAAGGGCCAATCCTGTGTCAGAGATGTTTCCAGAACAAAATTCTAGAATGCACCTTCTTCAAAGACACTAGGGGACACCAGTTGATCAAAGAGAGTTGTCTCTCACCTCCATACCCATGGGCCAGTGTCAGCTTTGCTGAAAATTGGGTAGCCAGATACAGCGAGAAAGGGACTATAGTATCACTCAGGTATTAAAAATAAATCTTGAAAGAAAGAATTGGAGAGATGTCCCACCAGGGTCCAGAGCTCTTCTGTGTACCCACAGCTTTCAAGCAAATGCTCAAATGTTCTGGGCCTCAGTCTTTCCATCAGTAAAATGAGTTTCAGATCACCTACTCCATACCTCACAAGAATGGCTTTGTACAGTAAAAAGTCCAGGATCAAAGGGTGAGTTGTGAGTATATTTGGTGCCGATTCCTGAAGACTCTTCATTCTGCACACATTTGCTTGCAGCCTTGTACTGCCTGGCTCTGTGATGGAGTACCATCCTACATTGTGTGTTAGGCCCTGTGCGCAGGCTGCCATCCAGTACAACCCAGAGGATGGTCGTCAATAGGCGCTACACACTACCATGTGAGACAGTAAGACAAATTCCCTGCTTTTGGAGAGCTCATGGTGGAGGTAGGCCTGCCATAGAATCAGCAGTAGACCTGGAAAAATCACTCTGATGTGGGTAAATAAACAGTCCTGATTCAGAGCAAGTTGATAGCGCTCTTAGCTAGGATGGTCTGTGATGGCCACTTGGATGGGTGACACTGACTGGGAGCCACATGCTATTTCTCATAAGGATATCTCAGTTGCAGTACCATTCCTGCTTCTTGCCTTGACACCCCACCCCACCCCCTACCCCCCCCTCCCATTCCGCAGCCCAGTTTATAAAGTTTGTGTGCTTTTCTGCATGATAGGCCTTGGGCACTCAAGCCCTCCCTGCGCAGAGTATGGTTGACGGTCTCTGCCTGGCCCTGCCAGCCTCTCCCATCATTTCCCCCCCACTCTGTCTCCACCAGTTTCCCAATAGGGTCTAGGATTAAGCATCCATCCACACTGCCTCACTTCTGCCCTCTCTTTAAGCCATGGACATAGAGCAACGTAGTGTGACTTGGACACTCAGCATCATCAAGCTACTCCTTAAGTGCCCAGCAGACCACTCAAAGACAAAATCACTCAGGAGCGGGGTAGCATTGGTTTAAGTAGAAAAGGAAAGTAGGTGAGGCACTCAGGAAGTGGATTTGATTTCCTGGGTGCAGAGAGCTGCTTGGTGCACGGACTCCCCTGGCTCACGGGGTCACTAGCACTGGCCATTTCCAAACCCATGGTGTCCTTTCATTTGTATGGCAGAAATGAAAACGAAGGCTGTGGAGAAAGCCATGCCAAGGTGGGTATGCAGCAAGGTGGAGCCGGCACCCTGGCCTATGCCTGGATTATAGACCTGCCCTTGGTAGCCCTGAATGGACAAATCTTAGCTCACGAGCAGCTGGGAACGGTTGTCAGTACTGATGTTTTGGGATGAGACCTTCACAACATCTGGCCCAAAGTTAGACCCACTTGTGAACCTACCAGAAACCAGAGAGCATGTGTGTTCTCAAGTGTGGTATGGGGGACTGTGTCTCCCTTCTGGCATTGTGGTGGTGGCCAAGCTCTTGGTTTCAGGGCCCTCGGCCACATTCAGTCTTTGCTTCTTCCATTTCTGCCACCCAGAGACACAAGCTACCCTGGACCTCAGTTCCCATCCCTGAGAACAGGAAGAAACTGGCACCCTTTAACTGTTTAAGAGATTAGACAATGGACAGTGTATACTCAGGCTCTTCATGGAGTGTGAAGAATTAGTCAAACATTAAACCACAGCTGCATGTACATTTGCCTCTGCACCCCCACCCCCACCCCAGAAACTGCACCTAAAAGACAAAAGCTCAGAGTAGCAAATATGTGTCTGCCTACATCATAGGCAGGTGGGAGAGACATTAGCAACTAGGTTCCTGGCCTAGCAGCCACACCCTGTCCCCAGTGTGGCATGGAAGAGCTGAAGCCTTGCTCTGCTTTTCCAACTGAGCAAGTTGCATAACCAACTTAAGAATAAAGGTAAAATGCCAATAGCACACACAGGATCTAACAGGAAGTAGAATGAACCCTTCCTAAGTTGCTAAGACATGATTGACAAGTTAACAATATTTGTTAATTGATTCATGAGCAACCTGCCTTTCCAGCTGACTGATTATTCTGTTAAAGAGACACTCCTTGAGGAAGCCGCCCTGGCTCCCTGCTGCCTTTGGAGGCAGTGGTCTCCCCACCCTTTGGATAACGTCAGATGGCTTTCTGGGGCTGACACTAGCCATGCACTGACCCACTTACTGCAATGAGATCTTGACTCAGGCACTCACTTTGGGCTGTGATTGGCAGTTAATAGTTCCTCTTTAAGTGAACACTTGTCTGGAATCTTCCATCGGTCAATGGCTGACGTTTAGGACGGAAGTGGTAGTGTTGACTTGGCAGTTGTGGATGAGCTCTGGAGTACCAAATCTAGCTGCTTGCTTTTACTTTTCCTTTACTCTGTCCATCTTTTTCCCCTCCCTCCCTCCCTCCTTCCCTCCCTCCTTCTCTCCCTCCCTGGGCTGGCTAGTTTTACATCAACTTGACACACGCTAGAGTCATTAAAGAGGGAACTGCAATTGAGAAAATGCCCCCACCAGATTGGCCTGAGAGCAAGTCAGTAAGCAGCATTCTTCATGGCATCCGCTTCAGTTCCTGCCTCCAGGTTCCTGCCTTGAGCTCCTGCCCTGACTTCCCTTCATGCTAGACTACAACTCTAAGCTGAAATAAACACTCCCTCCCCCCAAGTTGCTTTTGGTTATGTTGTTTTATTACAGCAACAGAAACCCTAACAAAGACACTCCCTCCCTTTCTTGTTTCCTTACTGTGGTAGTTGGAATGTAATTGGCCCCCATAAGCTTATAGGGAGTGGCACTATTAGGAGGTGTGGCCTTGTTGGAGGAAGTGTGTCACTGTGAGGGCAGGCTTTGAGGTCTCTTTTGCTCAAGTTTTGCTCAATGTGACCCTCAGACCATTTCCTGTTGTCTGCAAGATAGAGGACTCTCAGCTACTTCTCTAGTACCACATCTGCCTGCATGCTACCATACCTCACCTTGATCATAATGGACTGAACCTCTGAACTCTACCCCAATTAAATGTTTTCCTTTAAGAATTATAGTAGGTGTCTCTTCACAGCAATAAAAACCCTAACTAAGACAGAAGTTGGTACCAGGGACTAGGGTATTGCTATGATTGGCCTGGCCATGTTTTTGTTTGGAGGAATTTGAACTTTGGTGCTTTGTATTAGGAAAGCAATGGAATGCTTTAAGCACTGCTTAAATGGGCCATACTAGTAGGAGCATGGAAGACAGTGGTATTGAGAGTTCTTTGAACTATCGGGGGCTGGCTCAAGAGGTTTCAGAGGAGAAGAACTTACATTCAAACTGCTACACTCACCTACTCTGTCCCCAACATTCTTCTATCTCTCTTTCTCTTTTTTTTTATTGAGTTAGAAAAGAAATCCAACATCATGATCCTATTTGAAGGTCACAGAGAGCAAGGGTACAAACACAGGGCTGTGAGTCTGGAGAAAGTTCTTAGCCCCACTCATTGTAGGGTGCTAAGGGAGACAGTCACAGGCTCCCACTGGGCTTCAGGGCCTCTCACATGGGTTGGAAGAGGGGTTTCTCTTAAGCATGTAGAAAGCCTTCTGTCAGTCAGGAATATCTTTGCTCTGGTTACAGAAGTAACTTGCATACACAGAAGAAATTAAAATCCACACAATGATGTTTAACTAAGTGAAGGAACTTGCATCCCTCCACAATCACCAAAGGTGATTTGGGGGTTACTATTTGATCTATATCCATATAAATCTGTTTTGGTATCTGTTTGTATCACAGGTCTAGAAAATACTTCCATATTAAGCAAATATGAGATCTAGCTATGTACTACATAACTTGTATATTTGCTTGATATTTATTTTAAAAACTGCTTACACACCTTACTCTAATTCTTTATAATGAGGCTTTCTATAACTGGATATAATTTATTAATAGGGTAGAATTAATTTAGCTCCTTGATGGACGTCTGGGTGATACGTTAGGTTCTAAGATTTACTGTTTGGCTCTTTTCCTACCCTGGAGGATCAAAGAAGAGGCTGGGGGATGGGGGATACCTCCATCCTTAGGAGAAGCCTCCACTCACTCACCTTTCCAGATCCTTCTCAGGCAAGCATAGTGCTGAGCATGTATAAGCACTTGGTACCACGTCAAAACTAGTTGGAGACTGGGAATGCAGTGAGGAGGCCCTGGGCAGGGAAGAAGCAGTGGGTGGAATGTATTGGGCAGGGGGGCTCTGAGAATGTAAACACATGCCTAGTGTATTTGGGGTGCTCCTAGAGCCCATGCCAGGAGCTGGGCAAGCCAGATGTGGTCATGAGCAGATATAGACACAGCCCTATAGAGAAGTACAGGCCTGAAGCTGTGTGGGTCTCAGGCTAGTGAGCCTTTCTGGTCCTTCCAGAGGGGGTCAGGAAGACAAGGTCACCATGGATAAGCTGAGCACATGGCAGCACCCCCAGCTCCCTGTGATCACTAACCTTGTTCTGCATCAATGTGAGGACACTGTTAACACCCATGCTCCCAAGAAGACAGGAGGGAGAAAGTTGTGGCCTTTCCACCTGCAGTAATTTTCTGTCTCCTCATGTTTAATTGAGTTAGAGTTCAAAATCAAAATGCTGGACCAGCTTTTCTGTATCGAACACACAGATTGCAAGCCCAGTGCCACTTTGAGATCTTTGGCAGCAATTAACTATGCAGCTTACACACCATTGAGCCTGTATGAAAATGAGTATTCAGAGACGGGTAATGCCTGGGGGGCACTCACCAACCTAAGACAGAGCACCTGTGTGGCCTGGGCAGGCGTCTCCATGA
>CABHPH010138982.1:0-40083 GCA_902168325.1 Peromyscus nudipes
CCTTTCCCTCTTTTACCCACAATGCCTTTGCTAGGGAGATCTACGGGTGGAGGGAGGCAGGGATTTGATAGACATGTCCCTCTTTGCACTAAGAAGCCCTTTAGGCTGGTCAGAGTCCATTTATGACCATGTAAAATTTTAAAATTAATATTTAGTACACTTTGGATATGTATTACACAAAGCAATCTGTCACAATACTTAAAATAGACACCCTCAAAGGGAGAAAAATAGAATAGAGTCCTGATATTTGTTAAAATTAGAGATTTGTTTGAGGGGGCAGAAAGGCAGACAAAAACCACACCAGTGGTCAAATTTAGCTCCTTCTTTGTTTAGTTGTTGCCTAATGAGAACTTTCTTGTTCAAATTGAAATGAAAGGTTGTTTTCAACTGTCATTTTCAGAGTTAATTATATGTGGGAAGTGGGTACAAACCAACAACCTCTGGTCCCTCTGTTCAAAAGTAATACAGAATAAGCTTAAATGAAATAATTACATAGAAGAAAAGATTATATAATTAGTTTTATTCTGACTACCTTTTCCACCAAAGAAGAAAAAAAAATAATTTGAATGACATTACATAGTGGTTTTAATCAATTATAACATACAAATAAAAATATTATGTAGTCTTTTAATATAGAAGCATAACTGTAGGAATATTGGGACTCATAATTATATAGTGGGTAGTGAAAGTAGCAAAATATAGTCAATAGACACGAGCACATAAAGGGAAGTGTATATGTAAGAATCTTAGACGAGAAAGACATGTTCCTTACCCGCTCACTGAAACAGTAAATAGTATACAAAACAGCTAAGTATGTTAAAGAAACAGAAAGCACATCGAACCCTTCTTGGTCTACACAAGTTGCCCTGTGACCAGTTCCCATGGTATCGGGACTTGTCTCCTGCAGACCCCAGCCTCTTGTAGGCTTCCCTTTGAAAACAGAGAACTGGAGTCTGAAGGTTTACGGAAGAGAGGCCGTCTGTGCTTCGATGTACATCTCCTGAGCAAGCTGGCTCCAGAACTACCTTTGTGTTCCACCCCATTTATTCTCTGCTGGGTTAAGGGTCACTGTCCTCTGTTTAACAAAAGCCATTCTCCAATAGAGGACAAAGCTGTGCTCTTCCACACTAGTTCTTCTCGTATTGTTTTTATATGTGGAAGTCAAAATTTAGTCACCAGCATTGTACAGAAAGAAATAAAAAATTAGTTATTTTAAAATGAAACATTCAAGGGTTTTTCCTCTAAATGGTTTTACTAGAGAGTTTTCATTCCTGCGCATTTGGGTTCTTCATTAATAATATCTTAAAATCTTTCATGTAACATATTTAAACAAACAGAGAGAAAAAATTCTATATTGTAAATTCCTATCCCCATTCTTTGGAAACTACAATTCATAAGTTATTGCAGAATTCATTTATAAACTGGGTTGATTTCTTTGACTCACTGTGTCCCTTTATGTCCTTTTTTGGGGGACAGCAAAGTCAAGGATGTTTGTTCTTGTTTAAATGTTAAGTAGATTGGAAAATAAAGACATTATGAACACAAATAGTGTTTTAAATACTATTTCAAAGATTATTCTTGTCATTTTTCTATTGTTCTCCTTTCAGGTTTCTGCTGACTTTTTGTCCTTTCTAGAAAGGGGTGGATTCTGAGCACAAAGTGATGATGGCTTACAGTGAACAGGTGGTCACACCATCGAAATATTTTTCTGTTTAATGATTTGGAATTATAAAGTGTTCTTTTATTGCTTTGGCTCATTGCATTTGCATTTATGTTCTGCAGTGGAAAGCTGGTTTTCCTAAACGGCTCGAGTGGCCCTTTCCCAGAAGGCAGCACAAGATGATCTAAAGTAGAAGGCCCTGGAAATCATCCAGGGGACCTGGCGATGCTGCCGAGAGGCCCGTGTGACTGCAGGCACCTGTCATCACGCTCGGAGCACTTTGGCAAAGGATGAAGAAACGTCAATCATTAGACAACTTTTACTAGATAGGACAGAGGTGTAACCCTTAACTCCCTTTTGAGTGCAGTGGTTTCTACTTATCCATTTCATTTGAGTTACAAAAGAGTAGTATTTGATATTCCAATAAAAAAACGCAAACACGTTTTGTTGAGATCACTCTGCCCAAACATTCAGAATTTTCCTAAAATTTGAGTTTAATTTGAGTGAGACCCTGTTCCTCTCTTTCAACAAAACCACAAAGAAAAAAAATTGAATTTTTTTTCTATCTTCACAAAATATTGAGCCTCAACTTATAATTTTTTTCTACTTTCACCAAGTCCAATCATTATACTACAGCAGCCACTCAAAACAGCCAATGTAAACTTATTCTTACTTTATTTCTCTAAATGAATTCCCGTCTTAAGGCTGGCAAAGTGATTTCCTCATTCTTGCCTCTTACTCTATTTGAATCTACTTTTTCCTCCTCTGCACATTTTCTGTGTACGATGGAACTCATCTGTTCCCTACACTGTAGATGTAACCAACCGTCTTATTAAATAAGAAACACAGAGTCAATGTAAAGATAAAAGCCCAAGAGGTCAGAGCTAAGAGCCTTACCCGCCTGCTGCCAGCTAGCCTCTCCCGCCAAGAGACCTCTCCGAAAAAAAGGGGCTACTTCCTGTGCGTTCGTCTTTAAATAGAGTTCTGTTCTGCCTTCTCATTGGTCGTAAACCCAACTACGTGACTGCCTCGTCACTGCCTGTCTGTACAGACCTCCGGACACACATTGGAGCATGTGTCTCCAATGCCGGCTGTATCCTTGAACACACAGAGATCTACCTAGTTTTGCCTGCCGAGTGCTGGGATTAAAGGCGTGCACCACCACCGCCCTGGCTTTCCCTATGGCTTGCTAATAGCTCTGACCCCTAGGCAACTTTTTTTATTAACATACAAATAAAATCACATTTCAGCACAAATAAAATACCACTATACTACACAGTACTGTTTGCATAAGACAAAACCTGGCATCACCTACATTTGTCAGGTGAAGAGGACATTTAGAGTCAACCTAATAGTGATGACCCAAAACTTAGGCATGAAAGTAACTCAAGAAGTACCTCTTTTCTGTCCTCCCTTAATTATTCATAGAGGAGATCCCATAGCCTCACCTGGCATCCTAGTTTCCACAGGTAAGAAACACTGGGTATGCATTCTAAGGCTTTCCACTTCTCATGCATGGTTACAAGCTTGTGAAGCAGGGTGCACTCAGTATAGGTGACTGCTCAACTCTTCCTCCTAGAGTTCTCGGGACATACTAAAGCAGGGACTAATGATGCCTAAATTGCTTGGAGATTATTATTGCCATATGACCCAATAACTGCATTCCTTGGTATTTACCCAAAGGTGCTGAAACCTATTCATACAAAAACCTGCACCCTGATGTATATAGCAACTTTATTCGCAATTGTCAAAATGGAAAGCAACAGGTGACTGGATAAATGGTGATAGAGGCAGATGATGGAATATTTTGAGTTCTAAAAAGATGTGAAGTATCAACCCATAAAAAGAACATGAAGAAAACTTAAAGGTGTGTTACTGAGAGAATCCAACCTGAAGTGAAGAGGTGCCACACCATAGGAATGACTTTTGACTGTGACATTCTAGAAAAGGCAAAACTATGGAGATGGTGAAAGATCATGGTTGGGGTAAGGGAGGAATGACTATTGGGGGACAGTAAAAATTACACTTAATGACAGATATGTGTCCATAGAGCAAACAACACTTAGGGTGAGTCCAACAGTAGACTATGAACAGTAGGTATCATCTGCCTATGCAGGTTAGTGAACTGTAACATGTGCACTCCCCTGGTGAGGGGCATTTGCCATGGTAGTCTGTAAACATCTGGGCATTTGAGGAATCCCAGTACTTTAAATTTGCTATTAGGACAAAACCATTCTAAAAAAAAATCAAGTCTTAATAAGTAATTTCATGGACTAATTAATGCACAGTTTCCTGTTGGCTTCTTCTTGCAAAACCATGGACATTATTTTGAGTTTTATTTTAATATCTTTGTGACAACAAATATATTTTGTCCTTTTCTGAATAATAACTCAAAATCTTATATCTCCCCTTAATTATAAGCCCCAGTATTATAAACTTCTAATTTAATATGCTTTCTTTAATATGCTGAGTCATTTGATGACAGTAGTACAAATTCACAATTTATAGTGTGTAAGAGTTGGGGCTGTGTGCTGACATTATGTGTGCATAATAAAAATTGGGAAAACAATCCTTGTTACTCATGTCTCATTCCTATGTTCCTAAGTTATCTGTGAAGGATACTGTGTGTAGTAATGAGATTTGCATATTAAACATCTCCAAAGGCCATATGCTAGAGGGCTTGGTCACTCTCTGACAGTGCTATTATGTGGTGGTAGATCCTCTAGGAGGTAGGCCTGGCTTGGAGGAGACTGTCCCCATAGACGTCTATGTTTGAATGCTTAGTTCCCAGTTAGTGGAACTGTTTTGGAAGGATTAGCAGGTATGGCCTTGTTTAGGGAGATATGTCACTAGAGGTGGGCTTTGAGGTTTCAAAAGCCCACGCCAGGCCCAGTTAGTTTTCTCTACCTGCTTGTGGATCAGATGTAAGCTCTCAGCTACTGTGACAGTGCCATGCCTTCCTTCCTGCTGCCATGATCCCTCCCATGATGATCATGTACTAATCCTTGGAAACTGTAAGCCCTCAGTGAACTAGTGTATAAGCTGCTTTGGTCATGGTGTCTCTTTGTAGCAATAGAAAAGGAACGAAGAGAGGGCCTAACAGAAATAAGTTAAATTATGGAAGACATACTGGATCCTCCCTTTCTCTATTTCTTGGCACCATGGGTAAGCAGCTTTTCTTCAACATATACTTTCTGCCATGTCCTTTCACCTTACCTTAGACCAAAGTAATAAGACTAGGTAACCATGAACTGAACTCTTGAATCCCTGAGCCAAAATCAATCTCTCCCCTTGATACATTGACTTATCTCAGACCTCTTGTCACAGCGATTGAAGTTCAACACAATTTCTTCATCTTTTTTTTGTTAAATTTTTAATTCGTTTTACGTATCAACCATAGTTTCCTCTCTCTTCTCTCCTCCCATTCCCTCCCTCCCACCTCTTTTCTAACACCCCCCTCCCAATCCACTCCTCAGAAAGGGCAAGGCTCCTCCCCACTACATCTAGGCTGAGCAAGGCCTCCCACCATAGGGAATAGGTTCCAAAAAGCCAGCTCATGCTCCAGGGACAGATCCTGATTCCACTGCTAGGGGCCCCACAAACTCAAGCTATACAACTGCCACCCACATGCAGAGGGCCTAGGTCAGTCCCATGCAGGCTCCCTAGCTGTCACTTTAGTGTCCATGAGCTCCCACAAGCTCAGGTCAGCTGTCTGTTTGTTTCCATGTCATGATCTTGACACCGCCCCCACCCCCACCCCCCTCCGCCCTTGCTCATATAATCCCTCCTCCCTCTCTTCAACTGAACTCCTGGTCAGTCCAGTGCTTGGCTGTGGATCTCTGCATCTGCTTCCATCAGTTACTGGATGAAGATTCTGTGATAACAATTAGGGTAGTCACCAGTCTGATTACAGGAGAAGGCCAGTTCAGGCACCCTCTCCACTATTGCTAGGAGTCTTAGCTGGGGTCATCCTTGTGGATTCCTGGAGTTTCCTTGGTACCAGGTTTCTCCCTAACCCTGTAATGGGCCCGTCTATCAAGATATCTCTTTCATTGTTCTCCTTCTCTGTTCCTCCCCCAACTCGGCCATCCCGGATGTTCCCATCCCCCAACCCCTCCCCTCCCCTCTTCCCCACCCCTCACCACCAGTTTACTCAGGATATCTCATCTATTTCCCCTTCCCAGGGCGATCCATGCATCTCTCTCAGGGTCCTCCTTGTTACCTAGCTTCTCTGGGGCTAACACAATAATTTTTAAGAACACATTTTTGTTGGCAATATTCAATAGTTCTAGTCTAGAAGAAAAGAATAATGTAATGATTAGACTAATTATAATTAATATAATAATTAGAAGAGAAAGGGTATGTAATTATGTTACTGGGTATAAATATCCGGTCTGTCACTCAGATTATGTGTGATTCTGTGGTATGGAAAATGTCATCTGTTGGGAGATCAAATGAGGTCATGCTTGTAAAAATTTCTTAGCACATTATCTGCTAAATGGCATGTTTTTGTTAGTGTGGAGGACTGGAGACATTTTCTGATTTTTAAACGAATCATGAGAAGAGCCTTTAGATCAAATCTTACACAGTGCTTCCTGAATGGATGAGGATGCAAGTGCAGGTGACTTTCCTTCCCTCACAGCCTCCCTCTTGCTCTGGCTTCCCCTGTCCTTTGGTACCATGGTCTCAGTGAGGAAGCCACCGATACCTGCAGTTCTCTGATCTCATCTCACTCCTGCCCACTCTAAGCTGCTTTGTCGTAGCTCTAGACACACTGACATCAGTGAACTCGGTCACCCTCCCCTCACGTTCTTGGAAAGCCACAATCTTCAGTTGATTGTTCTGGGAAGGTGTGAGGCAGGGGTGGCTCCATCTCAGGCAGTGAGTGCTTGTGGCAGAGAAGGTAAGAGACAGAGGTATGTATTACATTCAAAGTCCCACTCAATCACCTACCTTCATCACTCAGGCCTCAGCCTTTAAAATAGTGTCACTAGTGGGAACAAAGAATTCAAAACAGCCTGTGAGGAACTTTTCAGGCTGAAACCATAGCAACAAACATTACTTTCTCTTGTCTCCTTAAGCAAGATCGCAGGATGCTGTGGGAGAAAGTAAAACAAACAAACAAACAAAAAAACCCAACAAAACAAAACAACAAACAAACAAAAAGCCCAGTGTCAAGTGCATCACTGTGTTCTTACGTTTGCTCACATCACCTTTCAGTACTTCTCTCATGTTTGGTAAGCTGTCTCTTCAGTTCTATACAGAATCATCTCAGCAGCACGCTCTTCTTTTCCACAACCCTGACACTCCTTTACTGCCCTCATTTCTAACCGATGACTAACTTTGCTTCCAAGCATTCTCTCCCCCGCCCCCCTTGTACCATAGTTACATTATATGTAGACCTTCCCATTTGGGAGACTGTCAGAACACAGATAGAAGACAGTTCTCCCTCATCTTAAGGTTTCTGGTTTGGTTTGGTGGAGGGAGGATGGCAATTCTTTTCAAATTACTGGGGAGGGCCTCCAACCTCCTCAGTGGCTCACTCCTGATACTGCTGCAACATCATCCAGGAGGAAGGGAATCACATACCAAAGGAACCAGCCAACTCACAGGAGATGTAAAGGGTAAAGAGAGGGGACTCAATCTATTGGGGGGGGAACTATTAATTATCCACTTTGGAATACTCATTTAGAACATCCTCACCTGTTCCAGTTTCTCAGCTACTCTACTTTCCTGGCACTTCACTTTCTTGCCAGTCACTTGCCAATTTTGTTATCTCCTTTCTTCCAGCACATTGGATCAACTAACAAAATGCTCTCCCATCTAGGAGCTGGCTATATCCTCATCACCAGATGTCTTGTAAGGACCAAGCAGCTGCCGAAGTCTCTGTCCAAACAACTTAGAACACTGGCTGGGATTTGCAGCAACTTTGAAAGCACTAATCCAAAACTGCTGGCCAGCATTTGATCTGATTGACTAAAACCTGGATATTCATTTTGCCGACTAAGTTCCCATAAGCAGGCAGATGTGCTTGAGGACCCCTGTCCTGGGGGTGGTTAGACTGAGACAAGGGGTTCACTCTCTAACAACAAAGGCATGCCTGGAACAGCCAGGGGCAGGATCAGAGCCTGAGAGTGAAGAAACGTTCTGGCTAATGAGATCCAGATGAAAGAAAACTTTGATGCTTTAATGTGTTCTTTTAGTTTCAGCTAATATGTTTATTTTTGCTGCTGATTAGGGGGCTTGTTTTCAAAACCCCCAAATCATTCAAAAGCACTGAGTCCCTGTGAGACTCACTTGCTTTGCCAGGGATCTTAAATGACTCTGCCTTCTTATCTCCTTGCTTCCATTTGGGCAAGTGACAGCATTGCAAAAAGTCAACTTCATTCCTGTCAATAATATTTGTGATGGCTGCCTGTCATGCCTGGAATAACCCCAAATCCTTATTCAGATTCACAAGGATTCATCTCATCTGACCATTGCCATCTCTCCAAGTTCCCTTTCCATGCCACCTCCTTAGCCTGCTGTGCACCAGGTATCCTGCTCTCCTGAATCCAAACATGCTAAGTGCACTATGACTTTAGGACCTTTTTGTTCTTTCTCCCAAAGGGCCTGAAAAACTTGCTCAGTTAAGCTTTCTTGATGTATTTGATAACTGTTTGGTTCACATAAACAGAATTACGGCAAGCCTGTATTTATTTAGCTCTCCTGAGCCTCTCTCATTTACCACCCTTGGAATGAATTGATAAATATGTCTATGGTAGTCATATTTTATATTATAAATGGCATCATTCATTTCTCTAAGAAATAATATACTGCCTATACCCTGTAAGTCTAGTGTTTAAGCTGAAAAGTTTAGTTAGTGAAATTCCATCTACCTGTTAGATTTATAGTATTGAGTGTTTAAGGCCAAGCCAACTTGACCTTGGTTTCTTAGATAGAGACTATACTTCTGTAATAAGGAGCCTCAAATGAACAATGGCTTTGGTAGAATAAAGAGTTCCCTGTCGTGTACAGCATAGGTAGTCCAGGGGGCCCCTTACTTCTCTATCAGGACTTTTAACAATTCAGATTCCATTCATATTTCTCTTCTAGAAACCCTGGAACTCAATCCTCCTCTGCATAGTCAAACTAGCCTGCAGCCATAGCTATGATTTCATACACAGGAGAAAGAGAGAAAGCAACTTCTTTTTAAGCCAGTGAGGTGGAATTTTCACTCATTACTTGTGGTCATTTTCTTGGTTCAATGGGGCTGACGAATAATCTCTATATGTGCATCAATGTCTGTGGAAATCTGGGGACCCACTATCAATCTTCCATGCTCATGGAATCAGTGCTATGTTTGAATAAACAATTAATTGATACACAGATGACATCACTCTCTCTTATCCTGTATGGATGAGAAACAAAAGAAGGGCAGAAAGAATCTAAAACAGCTTAATAATACCAAGTTTCAGAATAAGACAGATATAATAAAATTCACGGCAGCATTGGACCAAAGCAAACCTTTCTGTGGGGGTGGACGGAGCTTGCCCTTGAAAGAACAGAATGCTTGCTCTGTGCAGGCAGATTGTTCCCAAAAGGAGGGATAGTGGAGACTCGGCCAGCTATGTTCAGATACTCTAATCTAATTTACAAAACATGCCATTTGTTCCCTTTCTCCTGAGGTGATGTGAGTGAGGCAGCGGAGAGAGCCTGGCACATCCTCTTTCCTAACGGCAAGAACGAGGAGAGCAAATCTCCGACTGAAATCAAAGCAGCAATGCCGGCACATCGCTAAAACCCCCATTCTCCAGCAGCCCTTCCTTTGGGTCCAAAGACCATCTTTTCGTCTCTCTTCTCACACTAATTTCAGCTGTTCTCATTTTCCTCATTTCCTTATCTTGAACGTTTTTCTCTATTGATTCCCACAGATAAACATGGCGGTATCTTTCCATCTTAAAGAGATTCTCACTTCCTTGGACCCTGACACCTACTTTCTACAACACAATCTTTGTTTGTAAGTGAGACCCTTGAAAGAGACTTAGGGATTCATGTCTTCATTCTCTATTCTTCAGCCCACTGAAACTGACTTCTGCCACCTCCATTACTGGAAAATGTTCTTACTAGTTCAAAAATTAAGTGATTATTTGGTGGTCCCTTTCTTTCCCCACCCCTCCAGCAGTGATTAATACTAATCCTTACTCTCTATATATTTTAAATCTCCTTTCCTTGGGGTTTCTATGACAACTCTCTCTGGTTTATGTCCTTAAGAAGTGTTTTCACTCCTTAAGGCAGCATTTAAATTACCAATACATGACGATTCTCAAATTACAATCTAACATGTTTATCTGAATGTGATATTTGCCTAGATATACATTCAGTATATTTGTATAGATGTACCCATTAAGGAATGTTGATAACTAATCTTCCATATCAAATGAGGACATTAATATGCCCAATCACCATAGTCCAGACACTGGAAATCATCTTTTAGTTTCTCTATCTCTTCAAACCTCTTACTCAATTCTGTATGAAAGTTATAGTCAAATCAAACCCTTTCATAGCTCTTCCATTTATAGCCCCCTTCACCGTTACCCCTCAGCTCTGAAAGGGGTCAGCATCTCTCATGCCAGTGACAGAATGGTTGTTCTGAACTTAGCAAACTAGAACAGGTGAACTTGAATACCAGACGTTAATGAGAAGTCATTCAGTGACCACTCTATAATAGTTTTGTTTGGCGGTTTGTTTTTGGTTCTTCTAGGGACATTGTTGTATCAAAAACCAGTGTTTTAGAAAACTCTCCTGCTCTGCTCTGCAACTGCTGAGGGCCCCTGGGGGAGTGTGGCCTAACACCTTCCAAATTCATAGCCCTAACTTTGAGTCCTTCCTTGTCTTTACCTGTCACCAACAAAATCAACCTGGAACATTTGGTACAATGTTCTGTAAAGAAAGGGGCAGACATAATATTCAGGACACACACCCCACCTAGTCACCTACTTCCTCAGCCTTAACCCTACCCCTTAAAGCTTTTATTAACTATATTAGCCAATTAAACTATAAATTCATCAATGGATCAGTCTGGTAATGAGTCTGGCACCCCAATGACCCAAATACCTCCCAGAAGGCCTATCTTTAGGAAACTGTATTGGAAACCAAGACTTGAGTTGGGGGGCACATTTCATATCCAAACCATAAAAATACTTAATTAGACATCAGGCTCTATGTTCAAGTCTCTACTAGATTGATAAATCTAAACTAGACAGAGAACATTTTGTTCACCACAAAATCTGATTTCCTTCATATGACATAAAAGATACTTCATGTTTTTGCTCCCGCTCTCTACCTGTCTCAGGGTATTCACCTCCACTTATCTGCCATTTTGAAACCCTAGATGAAATCACTTGGAGCGGTCTTTGCATAGACTCTTTGCTCAGGTGAAATCCTAACTTACCTCACAGTGATATGGAGCCTTTGAAGTATCCAGAACTTAGGATCCAAAGTAGTCACCTTGTGATTATTCACATAAACAGAGGCACCGATGTAGTATCTAGTGCTACAATTATCTTCAGTAACATTGTTCTGTTCCTTATGTACTTCATGCAGCACTCCAGACTCTACAAATGTTGGGGGCCACATCATGGAAGTTACTGCTTAACTATATTCTAAAGCCAGAACTTAAATTTCAAATCCACTGCTTTCCATCTTTCTGTATTTGCTCTAACATATAAACTGTGAAATGTTAACTCTGGAAGAATTTATGCATCAGCTTTTAAATAAAATACAAGCAAATCAATATTTGTTTTATTATGCAGCTTTGCAATGGAATGTGTATTTTATCATAAATACAATTGTCTTGTTCTGTTTTATGCTGTTATAACAGAATATCTGAGACCAATTTATAAGGAATGTAGACTTATTCTTCCAGTTCTTGAATCTGGAAAGTCTAATGTTAAGGGGTCACTTCTGAACAGGACCCACTTCATGTCACAACTGGCAGAGGGTGGGAACACAGAGAGTCAAGACAGGGCTAACTGTCTTTTAGAACAACCTGTTCTGGTCAGGACAAACACTCTTGTGATAATGCTATCAATCATAATGGTAATTGTGACAATTTCTTCTCCTATTGATCCCTTTCTTCCAATACTGATGCTCTAGGGACTGAGTCTCCGACACATAGGGAACCACATTAAAACCACGTCAACCACCAACACCAGTTTTTAAAAAGGGACCTGAGATGCCATGTTAACATTTGATGGTAATACTATGAGAAAGTTTTTGAACTCTTTTCTAAGCATGGTTTTTCATCAAGGATCATGGCTATCTGTCTTATCTAGTTGACTCTGGGTTTCCTGAAGGGAAACAGTCATCTCTGCATCTCTAGTGTGGAAAGTCCGAGCCCCACGATTAATGAATAAGTGAAAGCTCACAGGGCTTACTGAGTCAGTGTTAAGATCTCAATCATCTAAATGGATGAGATCTACATAAGCAAACTAGACGTGAGGGGAGGTAATGAAGGGGAAGGGTCGGGGGAAAGAGAGCTTAGGGGAGCAGGAGATCTCAGCTGGATCAAGAACAGAGAGGGAGAACAAGAAAAGAGATACCATGATAAATGAAGACCCCATGGGAATAGGAAGAGGCAGAGTGCTAGAGAGATCCCCAGAAATCCACAAAGATACCTCCATAATAGACTACTGGCAATGGTTGAGAGAAAGCCCTAACTGACCTACTCTGGTGATCGGATGGCCAAACACCCTAATTGTTGTGATAGAACTCTTATCCAGTGACTGATGGAAGCGGATGCAGAGATCCACAGCCAGGCCCCAGGTGGAGCTCCAGGAGTCCAACTGGAGAGAGAGAGAGAGAGAGAGAGAGAGAGAGAGAGAGAGAGAGAGAGAGAGAGGATTATATGAGCGAGAGATATTGAGACCATGATTGGAAAAAGCACAAGGACAAATAGCCAAACTAGTAGAAACACATGAACTCTGAACCAATAGCTGAGGAGCCCCCAACTGGATCAGGCCCTCTGGATAAGTGAGACGGTTGATTAGCTTGAACTGTTTGGGAGGCCCCCAGGCAGTGGGACCGGGACCTGTCCTTAATGCATGAACTGGCTTTTTGGAGCCTGGGGCCTATGCTGGGACACTTTGCTCAGCCTGGGTGAAGGGAGGAGGGGACTGGACCTGCCTAGACTGAATCTACCAAGCTGAGCTGAATCCCCAGGGGAGTCCTTGCCCTGGAGGAGATGGGAATTGGGGGTGTGTGGATTGGGGGGAGTGTGAGGGTAGGGTGGGAGGAAGGAGGACAGGAGAATCTGTGGCTGATATGTAAAATTAAATTAAATTATAAAATTAAAAAAAGAATATTTTACTCATATCTCAGTTTTTCGTCTTCTCTCTCTAAATCTTTTTAAAATGTACTAACTGGGGGATGAATTTTCCCTTTTCCCCTTCTACATGTCAGCCCTCCTCCATGCAAGTGTCCTATCATGAAAATAAATGCTGTTTAGATGCTTATTGGAAAAGTTGAAGTTTAATTCTTTATTTATATTAATAAGCTTTTCTTGAAACAAATGCAAATTTGGATTGCTTTGACTTACAAAGAACCTATTGATCTGATATAGTTAATTAAACAATATGAAGAGAGACAACTTTTTAAAAGAGACACTTGAGTTGTATTTTAACACATTTTTGTATTCTTTCCATTTTTCCAGTTAAAGAATGTTTCCTATCACTCAGAAGGACTAGCAAATAAATCCGAATATTTCTAGAGTTAATTCTGCCTAAACACTATGCTTTGGGAGACTTGAAGGAGCTCTCCCTACAAAAGCTCCGTTCCCCACTGGTATTTTGAATGAAGGTTCCAGTCCAGGGTAAGATGAAATGTCACCCAAGTAGACAAATCGACTGAGTTAAGTCCTAAATAAAATAGGTGTGCTTTGGGTCTTGCAGAGCTGCCAGTCTAGGAAGAAGGCAGCTGCTGAAGAGGACTAAAAGGCTATGTGTAGAGGACAAACCCAGAGTGCCAAGGTAGACCACAGAGAAGGGGCTAAGCACGTGAGCCATTGGCCTTGGGACCCAGACAGCACACAATGCTGACTTTGGCACTGTCGAGCGGCTTCACTGGAATCTTGATTTGGCTGTACTTTGTCTCATCACGAGGTTTCTGTATTGAAATGCTCCCTATGTCCCCAACAAGCTTATGTCAAACGTCCTAAGCCTGTAACATGTGTCAATTCTAAGCCTAAAGGAGAATGGAGTTTTTGCTAATCGTGTCTTTTGATGATTATTTTTTAAAATTTGATTCATTTCCATTCCAGTCAGTATGAAGGCAGTGAGATTCTAAAAGCAAAAACCTAAAAGCAAAGACATAAAAGCCGGGCCTAAGGAAGAGGAGTCAAGAGGTCTGCTTTCCTTTCATCTAGGCTTTGGGCCAAGGGCAGAGAAGAAGCTGTGGAACACTGTGAGTCAGCTGAGCTCACTAGGCCTCTGCTTTAGTGCCAGGGGCCTGCCGTGAAGAATGTGAGTGCAGGCCAGCTTTGCACTGGTCCCAAGAAATCCAAAGACTGACTGGTTTCAAGGACTTGGTTGTCTCAACAAAGCTCTCTTCCCACTGACTTAGTAAGAAGTCAGATATCTAACAAAGAAAACAAGATCTGTATTTTTCCTTTGGGAATGCACTCAAATATTTGAAGTGGTTTTGCTGCTCTTTTAGATGTGGATCTCCACATTCACACTTCTCACCAATCTAGGGAGGGTGGTTGGGTGTTCTCTTAGCATCATGGTGAAGACCAGGCTATGCCCAACTCTGCTACTGCACATTTCATGAAACAGTGTTTTGTCAGGCTGTGCCTTGCCTCAGGAGACTCCATTTTAAAAAGCAGTTTTGACTTCATTTTCAGAGACAAGGATGACTACAGCTCCTGGGTTTACCATCTGTCCAGCACATATTGATAATTGACTTATTCCTGAGAAAATGAAGACTCCTTACACATTAATTGGTGAGAATTGAGACTGTAGGGGCACACAAGTATGTGAAAATCAGAGTAAGCAGGGCCAAGAATGAATTAGATATCCAGACCAAGGGAATGATGTAGCACCCTTGTGTGGACCCCAGAAAATAATGGACACCTAATACAGCCATGGCATAGCTCCTCCCCAACCTATCCTCCTTAAAGTGGTTTGTACAGCAGGATTGAGAATCCTGGGCCCAGGGTAGGCCCTCTGCTACTGAGTTAGCCCATTTCACTGCTTATCTGTCCACCTGTTCACTCGTCTGTACCTGTCCCACGTCCTGTTCTGAACTGGTTCCAGCTTCTTCAGGACTCAGCTGAATTCTGCAGCTTTGCTCTCAAACCTGACTGCAACAGCTCCTCCAGTAATAATTCCATCAGCAGTTCCCTCTCAGCCAAGGTCTGGCTCTGTGCCTTATCTATATAGGCTCTTTCTCTGGTAGAACTTTGGTGCATAGTTCTTAACTGGTATTCATTCTGTGACCCACATATAGAAAGCTACATGTATTTGCTGTGTGCTATGTGAAGTGTAGTATGAGAATACTGGAAAATAAGATTGGAGTAAAGAACTTGTATTTGCCTTGGCCAGGGTGCCAAGGTATACAGATTTTAGAGCAAAGTGCTAAAACTTGTAAATTCATTGTCACTCAAAAAATTCTGACATTATGAAAAGCCATTCTGTGTTCGTGTATGTTTCTGGCATAGTATGATCACACTAGCGCTGGAGTTAATTGGCTACCTTTGCTAGGGTCAAAGCTTTACCTGGGTCAAAGGGTAGGTCACCACAGTCACCACAGTCTTGCTTCCTTCCCTGCTTCCTGGCAACCAACTGGTAGGATGGCATGAGGGTGGAGTGTGGTGCCAAATGCTGAGCTTCCTTCTTTCCCATCCCCTTGCTGAGCTTGGACCACAACCTTGGCCTTTTTATCCAAACACAGGTGAACTCACCAAGTTTCCCATGATAGACTTTTCTTCGTATTTCTTAAGGTCTTGCTGGAGTCGTGGGGAAAAAAATTAAATAAAGGATGACAGAGGGATCCTAAAAGCTAGCCCTTTAGCCTGAGGCTACTTAGGCCAATAGGCTCAACATAAATAAAGCCTTTCATATGATCAGCCATTTTAAATAGAGCTCTGTTCTGTGGCTAGAAGCCAATTCCCAGCTAATGAAGTCTTTACTGCTTTGTTTATTTTCTTCCTTGCTCAATTGCTTTGTGTGACTGTACCTATCAGAGATATTAAGGGAGGAAATAGGTACTTGCAGAAAGCAGAGAGATAGTCTTAATACTCATGGGAAAAACACTGCTCAACAGTGTTTTAGATGAAATGTCATATGATCTTCTATAACCCACAAGGCTCCCGGTGGTGGGACTGGGACACCAACCCAGTCACAAAACCTTTGACCCACACCTGTCCTGCCTGCAGGATGTGCTGGGGCAATGGTGGCTCGGAGCTTGTGGGAGTGGCCAACCAATGACTGATCTAACTTGAGGCCCATGACACAAGAGAGAGCCCATGACCAACACTGCCTGGATGGACAGGGCCTGGATGACTCAGAGAACTACAGTAGAACCAAACATGACAAAAAAAAAAAAAAAAAAAAAAAAGAAAGAAAAAAAGGCCAATGAAAGGATTCCTAACGATATTCTGCTATACTCATAGATCAGTACCTAGCCCAATCATCATCAGAGTGACTTCCTCTAGCAACCAATGGGAGCAAACACAGAGACCCACAGCCGAATATTAGGCAGAGCTCAGGGAACCCTGCAGAAGATGGGGAGGAAGGATTTTAGGAGCTTGTAGGAGCCAGAGGATTCAAGAACACCAGGAGAACACAGCTACAGCAGGGCTCACAGGGGCTCACAGAGACCAAAGCAGCAACCACAGAGCCTGCATGGGTCTGCCCTAGGCCCTCTCATACATGCTGTGGTTCTTTAGCTGGGCGTGTTTGTGGGACTCCTAACAGTGGGTGTGGGGCTGTCCCTGACTCCTTTTGGGACCTTTTTCCTTCTACTAGGTTGTCACACTCAGCCTTGATATGAGGGTTCATGTCTAGTCTTATTGCATCTTGTTATGCCGTGTTCAGTTGATATCCCTGGGAGGCCAGCTCTTTTCTGAAGGGAAACAGAGGAACAGTGGATCGAGGTCTGGCGGGGGGGGGGGGGGGGGGGGTAACTAAAAGGTCTATATTGTATGAGAAAAGAAAAAGAAAAATAATATTTTAGTCTTTACAAATTTACCTTTAAAAAGCATGAAAATTCAGGATTAAAGGATTAAGAGGGCTGAGGATGTGACTCTGTTGGTAAAGTGTTTGCTTTGCAAGCACACAGACCTGAGTTTGATGCCCCAGGACCTGTGAAAAAACTGGACAAGGTGGCTTTCACTTGTACTCGTAGCCCTGAAGGAGCAGAGACAGCAAAGTATCCCAAGTGGACCAGCCAGCCTAGCCTAGTTGGTGAGGATCAGTCCTTGTCTCAAGAACAAAGGTAGCAACTGAGAAACAACACCCAAGGTTGTCCTTTGACCCCCCCCCACCTCCCGGCCACTAAAACGTTTACAGCAAAAGTACTGTTTCGTTGTAGAATCTATTTTGCTAACATAGGCACTAGAGAATACCCTGACCTTCACTGTAAACAGCACAGCACACAGCAGAATAAGATACTTACAAAAGAGTTGTGGAAGACCAAACACCCTGACCATGAACCAAAGACTGTCCACCTTCAACAAATGGTACCCACTGGTCCTGCTGCTGATCACCTGACTTACTAGGTTTCCAATTACAGAAAACTAAACATTGAGACAGGTGCTGTGGACACTGGCAGTGTCTCAGGATTTTTTATTACTGGGAAGATACACCATGACCATGGCAACTCGTAAAAAGAACACATTTAACTGAGGTGATGGTTCACAGTTTCAGAGGTTCAGTCCACTATCATCATGATGGGGAGCATGGCAGAGTTCAGGCAGACGTGGTGCTGGCTACATTGTGACCAGAGGATCAGGAAGGTGACTGACTGTCACACTGAGTGAAGCTTAAGAAAAGACCTCAAAGCCCACTCCCACAGTGACACACTTCCTCCAAGAAGACCATATCTACTCCAACAAGGCCACACCTCCTAATAGTGCCATTCCCTTTGGGCCATTTTCTTTCAAACCACCACAGGTGGCATCATATATCTGCCATGAATCACATTGTAGTCAAGGCATTCAAGTTGTGCCATGAATGGTAATATACCAGATGGTAATAACATAAAGACTTCCCATTGCACACGGTTAGAAGTAATATCGCTTTCTAGCAAGAATATCTATAAGTTCTGAATTTCAGAGATCTCTACCTATGCAGCTCTGTTTGGCAGTCTGAACCACCCTGTAAGGTGGGCACACCAGCAGTGGATCTTCCCTTCATAGAGTTCCCATGCTCACCCAGTGCTCTTTATTATTCATTAGAGGCTTTGCATGTATAGTTTACAGTGCACATTAGAGTTCAGAGCATAGACTCATATTGCTTAACATCTGGGTTACACTGCAGTATTAGCCAATTCAGTCTGTCTCCAACATAGTGTCCTTGCACAAATCTGAATGATATATAGATGTGGTATAACACTCAGTGTGACCTCTTGACATGATCAGGAGACACAATATAAGGAGTGAGTGAAGTCCTGAGTGGATGTGTATTGTTGACATGGGCACAGCCATGTCAGGGATCCCAGTGCCTCAGCCCCATGGGAGTGGCAAAGCCTTCCCCATTTGAGGCTCGAAGGGATAACAAAACCTCCACCATGTTTGAATGTGAATGCTTGACAGTATTTAAAGAAAAAGTTTACCATGTCTTTTTTTCTTCCCAGATGTTTACAGCCTAAAGACTGCTCCCTTACAGAGCCCACTCTGGATGAGATTAGCCAAGTCCTTGTCCAGTTGTATATGAGCCCGCCTCCTTGGTTTCTGTATGTAATAACCTCACCTCCCTGTTCAAATGTATAAGAAACACACTGAGCTTCTGGGGTGCTACAGCTTCTCCATCAGAGAGGTCAGGGTTCCAGGAGCCATGCTGTGCAAGGACATGGCAATGCAGGAAACAGGAGATGTGGCTGCTCCATAGAAAACTCTTAGTAGCAGAAGGAACACATGCTAAGATGGTTATTCCACAGTATAGTACAGTAGGTACACCAGCCGGGGACACTGTTATCTATTACCACCAGGTGCTGTGTGTTGTACCTAATTGTGTGCTCTCCACTTATATAACCGTCCATGCGGTAGCTGTGTTGACACACGCGTCACCACAGACACACGAATCATTAGTTGTTCAATAGAGTCACTTGGGGACAAAAATCCATCTGCTTCATTATAATCTTGGGGAGCCACTGTTGCCTGGGTGGTCGGTCCATCACTGATAAAACCATTCTGCTGCACATGACTATAACTTGAAAATGAAGGCAAAATTTTTTATTTTTAACTTTGGACCAGGGCTTCTTACTTCTTTCATGGTGACTCCTTTTCATCTGAGAAACATCTGTATAACCATGGGAACAAACATATATAAACAAGGTATATAAATCAAGTATTCACTGATTGAAAAAAAACAGAGAATTTTATTTTAAAGCAATTCTTTGACATTTATATGTATAATTTACCAATTATTAGCAATAAAAGAATATTTTCATACTAATAAAATATGTTCTTGTTTATTTTTCCATAAATAATTAAACCTTGCCAGAATATTTGATACTGCAGGAAATAGATCTTTTTCAACATTTCTCAGAGTTGATGGATATTTTTATGCTTTCATCATCAGTGTAAGAATATTACCTTGTTTAAGTTTGCTTTGCAAAGTATCACAGCTATGTTTCAGAACATTTCAGTAATTGTCTTAATTCTAAACCACAATCATTTAATACCTTTTTTATGAAGCGCAATTCAGCAACTAAAACAGCAAGTTTTAAAATATAATATCCTAACATAATACAATCCAAAGATATACTTATTTAATATATGCCAAGGAATGGCAGAAGGAAAATAGTCTTCTTTTCCATAATTAAAGCACCATGTTTCTTTAAAACTACAAAAACTTTGTATGTACAGGAAAAACACTTTCTTAACGTGCAATAGCCTTAAATCTAAGATGGGTTCTAGCCAGTGTTTGCTGGTGTTGTATGACCCAAGAGCATGTGCAGGGTAAGTGTATATATTTTATGTTCAGAATCAAGGATGCAAAGGAGTCACACAGTGTGTAACACAGACAAGAGTTGACAGAAAGATCTTGGGAGAGAGTTGAGGAGGGAGGGAGGAAGGGGAGAGAGAAACCTGGAGGGGGGAGTGCTGCAATGAAGATGTTGAGGTTAAAATTTTCCATCATGATAGGGAGGTGAGGGGGTCTCATGTTTGTTCAAAGGAGCGTTGCCTTTGGAGAGCTGTTAAAAATGCTGCACTCCTGTTTTCTTCCCTGGTTGCAGGGATTATTCTGAGGACCTCGTGTATACTAGTCAAGTACACTACCAATGAGCTATATTCACAGCTTGTGTTCTTTTCCCCTAGCAAATCTCATCTACTTCCAGTGCATTAATGAATCATTAAATCGCTGGCACTCTCAGAATGTGATCTCTAGGCCGGACTTCTCTCCCATCTTCTGACTGATATGTTTGCTTACTTAGTAACTCCTTGAAAGATACCCCAGCTCAACCTGCCTTGTGCAGCATGAATGGGGCGGATGCAGCAGGGAGTTTCTTTAGCCACACCTATAGACAGACAGGCTAAAATGAAGGCAAGCTATGCAAGGACCAAAAGCAGATGGCCACTCTCAAGTCTGAAGTGTTCAAACTGTTTCCTTTTATTCTTTATGACACATTTTCTACATCTGAGAAATGTTAACATGTTTTGTTTTAATTCCAAATTACTTTGGTTCTTTAACATCCACCCAAGGTCAGTCAAGGAAACAAAACCCTGGGCTGATCCCAGCAGACAAGCACAAGGTACAAGTGGGTTTATCTATGACAGACATAGCCCTTCCACAGTTGAAATGTCTACATCGACCCAACAGGACTTGGGTTTATCTGGAGATCTGCTACTCTGTAAATGTTTACATAAAATCTGTAAGGCAGCATTGTAAGAGCAAACATTATCTGATAATTTTACAACAGAAATAGCAATCAATTTTTTAAAAAAATGTATCTCAAAAAATTTAAGTCAGAAGATAAGTAAAACATGGAAACAGGAATTTCCATTTAAAATAAAGACAGGATTCCACTCTCCCCAGACTTACTCTTAGTCTTGCTGCAGCCTGGCAGCCTGTAAGAACTCCTCCCTCCACCCCACCTCCCTCCACTCCACCTCCACTTCCTGAGAATTCCACCTCTTGGTTCAGACCCAGGGTTGTCCCAGCTCTTTCCCAGGAACTCTCTCAGCCTCCCCTCCTAACCCATCTGAACTCCTTTGTGTCAGCCCCAATCCAAAGGAACAGTTTCTACTTGGGAACCCCCAGTGGTCACACTGGGCTGAAAGGCAAAGTCCCACACCCTCCATTCTTGCCTACAATTCAGAGTGCGCAACAGCAACCAAAGAGCAGAAGACCGAGCCAACAAAGATGAGACCAGGTATCTCCACCAAGAAACAACCAAACTCATAACTCCAGATTCCTACATTCCATTGCAAGACACAAACATGAACCTCTAAGCCATCACGTCTCTTCCGGAAGCCAGCAAAAGGCCCTGAGAAAAGCAACTGACCTGAGGCACAGGACTTCCAAATAGCTATTATGAACATGTTCCAAGACCTTAAAGAGGACATGAGTACATTCCTTAATGAAGTCTGTGAAAACACACACGAAATGGAATGAAAGAGTGAAAACAATTCATGTCAAGAAGTAGAACTAAGGAAACAGAACCACCAAAGGAAACACCAAACTGAACTAAACCTGGAAGTGAAAGAGTTAGGAAGTCAAACATAAACCTCAGAGGTACGTCTCACCAACAAAGTATGGGACATTAAAGAGTGAACCTGGCGTTGAAGATAAAAAAAAAAAAGTGGATAATTCAGTCAAAGAAAATGTTAATTACTAAAAAATTCAGGAACAAAACATCCAGGAAATCTGGGACACTGAAAAAACAAATGTATAAATATAGAAATATAGAGGAAGGGGAAGAAAACCTCTCAAGATGCAGAAGGCCAGTTCAAAGCACAGAGAATATTTCAAAAAAAAAATCACAGAAGAAAAATTCCCCAGTCTAAAGAAAGAGATGCTTATCAGGGTACAGGAAGCATACAGACCAGAAAAGAAATTCTTCATAATAGATAATAATCAAAACACTAAATGTACAGAAAAAAGGATATTAAAAGCTGTTAAAAAACAAACAAACAAGTTACATATAAAGGCAGGCCCATTAAAATGAGGTTTCAATGGAGACTCTGAAAGCCAGAAGGGCCTAGATGGATATTCTACAAATTCTGAGAGAACACACATGCCAAGCCAGACTATACACAGAAAAACTATTTTATTATCAACAGAGAAAGAAAGAAAAACATTACATGATACAAACAATATCTATCTACAGATCCAGCTCTATCAGTGACACTAGAAGAACTTAAGAGATTAACTTCACCCAAGAGCATATAAGTAATAAATAATTAAAAAAGTAAATCAAAACATGGGGAAACACCCACAACATAGCAACAAAATAACAGAAATCAATAATTATTAATAACTGAATACTAATGGTCTCAATTCCCCAATAAAAAGGCACAGACTAATGGAATGGATTAGAAAACAAGATCTGTTTTTCTGCTTCATCCAAGTAAAAAGCCTTTCATCAAGGATAGACACCACCTACCATGGTAAAAATCAAGATTAAATAAGCAATATAAACAAACCCATAACCCTAGTGAATAGAAACAGTAATTAAAAATCTTCCAACTAAAAACAGCCCAGGGCCAGATGCATTCAGTGCATAATTCTACACCAGACCTTGAGGAAGAATTAATGCCAACACTCCTCAAATTATTCTGCAAAATAGAAACTGAAGGAACAGTTCTTAATTTTTTTTATGGGATTGCTGTTATGCTGATACCCAAACCATACAAAGACCACACATAAAAAAAATAATATTGGAGACCAATATTCCTTATGAACTTGGATGTAAAAATTATCAATAAGATACTTGCTAACTGAATTCAAAAACACACCAAAAAGATCATTCATCATGATCAAGTTGATTTTCTCCTAAAAATGCAGGTATAGTTCAACATATATAAATCAATAAATGTAACTCCACCACATAAATAAACAGTAAGACAAACACCATATGATCATCTCATTAGATGCAGAGAGGCCTTGATAAAAATCCAATACTGCACTGGGTGGTGGTGGTCCATGCCTTTAATTCCAGCACTCGGGAGGCTGAGGCAGGTGGATCTGAGTTCCAGGACAGCTTGGTCTACAAAGTAAGTTCCAAGACAGCCAACACTGCTGTTACACAGAGAAATCCTGTCTCAAAAAACCAAAAAAGAAAAAGAAAAGAAAGAAATAAAACCCAACACCCCTTCAAGATAAAAGTCCTAGAAAGGTTAGGGATACAAGGGATATACGGACATACTTCAACATATAATATCAGTTTATTGCAAGTCCACGGCCAACAACAAAATGGAGAGAAACTCAAAGCAACTCCACTAAAGTCAGGAATAGTACAAGGCTGTCCACTTTTCCCATAGCTTCCTAATGTAGTACTTGAAGTCTTAGCTAGAGCAATAAGACAACTAAGGGGGTACAAACTGTAAAGTGAGAAGTCGAAGTATCTTTACAAATGATATGATTTCACACATGAAATATCCCCAAAACTCGACCAGAAGACTTCTTTATCTAATAAACACCTTAAGCAAAGAAGTAAGAGATAAAATTAATATGCAAAAATCAATAGCCTTCCTCCATACAAATGACATACATACTGAGGAAGCAAACAGGGAAATAGTACCTTTCACATAGCCTAAAAAAGTAAAATATCATGGGATAATTTTAAAACACAAGTGAAGGACTTATATAATAAAAACTATAGGACACTGAAGAAAGAAATTGAAGAAGACACAAGAAGATGGAAAAATCTCCCATACTCATAGATCAGTAGTATTAATATAGTGGAAATGGCCATCCTACCAAACCATCTACAGATTCCATGCAATATCTTTCGAATTTCAGCACAAATTCACAAAATTGAAAAAAACTAATCTTCAAATTTATATGGAAATACAAAAAACCCAGGATACCCCAAACAATTCTGAATAATAAAAAGAATTTCTAGAGGTATTACCATGCCAGCTTTCAAGATGTACTATAAAGTAATAGTAATAAAAACAGCATGGTATTGACATAAAAACAGATGTGTTGACCAACAGAATCAACTTGAAGACCTAGACCTAAGTCCACATACTGATGAATACCTGATTTTTGACAAAATTATAAACCCTGAAAACATACACTGGGAAAAGATAGCATCTTCAACAAATAGTGCTGGTCAAATTAGATAGATGCATGTAAAAGAATGGAAATACATCTATACTTACTACCCTCAACAAAATGCACGTCCAAGTGGATCAAAGACCTCAACAAAAACCTAGACACACTAAACTCGATAGAAGAGAAAATGGGGAACAGCCTTGAACACACTGGCACAGGAGAAGATTTTCTGATGAGAAAATCATTAGCACAGGCACTAAGATCAGCAACTAATAAATGGGACCTCATGAAACTAAAAAGCTGGAAATAGATCTAATTCAAGATACCTGACCTATATATCTAGGCATGTACTTGACCTACTACAGAGACACTTGCTCATCCATGTTCATTACTGCTCTATTCATAATAGCCAGGAATTGGAAACAGCCTAAATGTCCCTCAGTTGCAAAATGGATAATGAAAATATGATACATTTACACGTGAAATATTATTAAGCTGTTAAGGAAACTGAAATTATAAAGTTTACAGATAAATGGATGGAGCTAGAAACAATCATCCTGAGTGAGGTAACCCAGACAAATAGAGCATCTTTTATATGTGTATGTTAGATTTGAAGCTCTTGATATGTGTGTTACAGCCCTAATAACCATAGAGGTTGGGAACTTAATAAGAAAGGAAATGATTCTGCAAAGGACACTATCATTCAGACAAAGCAGCAGCCTACAGAATGGAAAAAGACTTTTACCAACCACACATCCTTTAGAGGGCTACTATCTAAAATATATAAAAACCTCAAAGAACTAGATATCAAGAAAACAAATAACCCAATTAAAAATGGGGTACAGATAGGATGCAATTCAAGATTAATAGTAACACAATTAAAATGGGATGCAAAGAATTCTCTAAAGAGGAAACTCACATGGCTAAGAAACACTTAAAGAGTCAGGGAAACAACACCTTCCACAATAGCCTCACATAATATAAAATATCTTGGGGTAACTTTAATCAATCAAGTGAAAGGCTCACATGATAAAAACTTTAAGACACTAAAGAAAGAAATTGAAGAAGATATCAAAAGATGAAAAGATCTCACATGTTCATGATTTTGTAGGATTAGTATACTTTAATGGCCATCCTACCAAAAGCGAACCTACAGAGTCAATGCAATCCCCATCAAATTCCAACTCAGATCTTGAAAGTACCATTTTCAGCTCCCAAGGAAGGGGAGGTAGAACATAGTGTTATGAAGAGTTAAAGGGGAAACTAGTATAGGAGGATAAACAGGGAGGGGGATGGAAGAGAAAGGTAAAAGACGGAATATGGGGAGGGACAATTAAGGCTAAAGGCCATTTGAAAAACTATATGGAAACTTACTACTGTAAAAGCTTCCTAAAATATATACATGCATGAAAGACATCTAAAGGAGTCACCAAAAAATGGAAGAGACAATGCCTCAACTAGACATCTTAAGCCACTAAATAAAACCTCCAGTGCCAGGAATGAGTTATACCTTGTTGAGTCATTGGCCAAAAGTGTCCCACAGAATCCCCCAAACGACTCAGGCCTTTGTCAAGGCAATCATTAGTTGCTCTCCACAAACTGATGGTGAGGACCTATTGATAAAGACAACACTTACTTATGGCACTGAACACAAAGAAGCTTCATCCCTACTGACTAGCATTCATGGTACAGGAAGGCAGCCTGTACACTACTGTAAGAGAAAGGTAATCATCAATATCACCCAGCTACAATCCCTGTGAATTACAACATCAACCTGCCTGTAAGATACATTGCTGTAATAGTGGCACAAACGTTACGGGAGAAACCAACCCCTTTTTTGAAATTGTGTTTAAGGCCTGCTTTATGAGATGGAACCCTTATTTGACATTGCCTAGAGGAGAAACTACAACTATTATTTTGTTAAAGGAACATAGCAAAAAAATGACTCCTAATGACATATTGTTGTGTCTTCCAGACACAATAGGACTGACATACATATGAACTTACAGAGACTGTGGCAGCAAGCATAAGATCTGCACAAGCTCAAGCCAGACAAGTTCCTAACAGGGAAAGGGGGACGTGGACTCAATACTTCACTCCTAACCAAGAAGCTACTTGCAATTTATACCCACTGGCAGAAATAAAGTCAGTTTTCACCAATGGAGCATCACTGGGTATATCAATCACACTTCAGGGTAGACCACACGTCCCAGAGTAGCTGGCCAACATAAATGAACCCAGTATTATTTTTATGAACTTTTTTCTTTTTCTTTTTCTTAGAGTTTTGTCTTATTGGTCTTTTGCCTATTTGAGTTTTTTTGTGGGGGGTGTTTTTGTTTCTCTTTGGGAGATTGAGAGAGAGAGAGAGAGAGAGAGAGAGAGAGAGAGAGAGAGAGAGAGGCAGACAGAGAGAGAGACAGAGACAAACCGGTGGGGAGGGATAGAGAGAGGGCATAAAGTTAGGTGGGCAGGGATGTAAGAGGTTCCAGGAGGAGTTGGGGGAGGAGGAAGACAAGAGAAAATATAACAAAATAAAAATAAAAGACAGGAAGTCAACTTTACGTGAGTTTGAACAATCACTAAAGATCCTGATTTTTTAGAAATGCAGACATGTATAATCCCACACAATTAACATCCAGCATCTTTGTATAAATTTGGCAGAAATAGTTTTATACAGGGAGGAATGTTTTCTAGGATTATTTGTAAGGGCATTTCAAGAATGGAGTTTTTCTTTAGCATTTTTATCTTGTCTTATTTCTCTATTTATGTATGTATCACACAATAGCAAACATTATTTCACTAAGGAAGAAAATTTCCATTTGCCAGAAAATAGGAATATATTTATTAATGGGTCAGTCTTAAACACAGTGAGTGCAATTCTATTGCAAATCTTCTTTGATAGATGTAGGAATGTATGTATGGGTGTCTGTATGTATACTGTGTATCTGTGTGTACACATCTGTGTGTATGTGAGTACGTGTGTGTGCATTGTATGTTGACGTGTGTGTGTAGTAGTCATCCTCATCATCATCATCATTGTTGTCATCGTCGTCTGAATCAGTGGTTTCTTTCTCATCTTACAGTCTAGCCAGGATAGGCTGGCAGACCAACTCTGTCAGTATCCCAGCTTAGCAAAGAGAAAGACAGCAGAGATCAAGATGGTTCTTTTTCAACATGCTGGGTTGGAGTTGCACACATCACTTTAGCAGCATCATTATATTAGTGAGAACACATTTGCGTATCTTCCTTAGCTATGGGTGAGGCTGGGTGGTAGCGTCTCTAAATAGGTGAAGATAGCTTCAAGTGCTACTAGTATGCCAGAAGGAAGATTAGATTGGAGGAGAAATAACAGTAAATGATAACTTCCTAAAACTTGTGTTCTCCTTTCATAGCTTTTGAAGATTAAATACAGCTTAGGCAGAGGCAGTATCAATTATACACTTGATTACAGCACTGCTCATCTTCATAGCTGAATAAACATTCTCTGTGCTGCATTGATATTCACTACCTTTAAAGGAAGAAGCTCTTTTTCTCTACTGTCTTAGTCAGGCTTAGTACTGCAGTGATGAAACATCATGACAAAAAGCAATATTGGGAGAAAAGGGTTTATTTGGCTTACATATCCTGAATCTCAGTCTACTGAGTGAAGACAAGTCTAGTTTTATTTTTCCTCAAATGACTCAGATACATTTACTCTTTCTTCTGGGCCTGTGGAATAATCCACTAGGCAGTTTCCTTCCCTGGTTCTCCTCATTAGTGCCCAATAAATGTTTTAAATTCAAATCTATTCCTTTATTACTCAAGTTGCAAAATTTGCATGTACTACCAACTACTGTAGGATAAAGTCCAAAAACTGAGGAGTGTTTCTTAAAATGTACTTCAAAGACCAGCTGCACCTGCATGCCTAGGGAACTTGTAAGCAATGCAAATTCTTACCCACTTCCCCCAGCCAGAGACCTGCAAAACCAGAGTCTCTGGGACGAGGTCCAGTGAAGAGTGCTTTTAGAAGCTCCTCAGGGAATTGTGATGCAGACTCAGGCTTGAAAACTACCTCAAGGCAAACGCACATTGATGCCGCTCCTGTCCTCCAGGCTCACAGGTGCACTCGGCATCTGCTCTCAGGACATCCCATCACCTCTCAAGCCTGTCCTGCCCTTTTGTGCATACATGACTTGGCACTTTCTATGCCTGAAAAATTTACTCTATGCTTCTGTGGTGTGGTCAGATCCCACAGGCAATCATAAATCCTTACATAGGATATAACACAATGGAAGGCAGATGCCTGAGGCCCATCCCAGGATCGTAGTAGGTACTCCATTTGTTATTTTTGCTTATTTTCACTCTCCCACCCCCTCTTTTTACTGAGATAAATCATCTTCCAGAGAAGATTCCTCTTCAGCTAAGGGCACAGTTTGACTACCAGTCAATTAATTACATTAAACCTAAAGGTCAACAGTAAATATTAAGTCCTAACTTCATATATCTAATAAACTGGTAATTTTGAAATAAACCTAGAGTTAAGTTCAAATTCTTAAACTTCTTTTTACTCTTAGCTATTATTTGTTACTTTATAGAGGATTTTAAAGTTATGTATTTTTAAAATGTTAGAAAATGTATAATTCTCTTTCTGTAAGTGTGGCTAAAAGTGACTGACTGGCCTGCTGAGATGACTCAGTGAGGAAAGGCACTTGCCCCAAAGACTGATGGCCTGATTCTATCCCTGGAACCCACATAAAAATGGAAGGAGAAAATGAATTCCACATAGTTCACCGACTTCCACACTGTGCCATAGCATGCATGTGCTAGCATATAAACATCATACATACATAGTAATAAAAAATACAAATTGAAAGTAAAGAGATTTTATTTAAGAAGTGATATGTTTGTCTTGTGGAAGTTTTATACACCAGTCTTATCTATACTAGGAAACAAAGTCTCATTAGTAATAGGATATTCTGAGTTTTCTTTTCTGTATATCTTTACACAAGAATTTAAAGGCATTATCTGTTCAATTTTCTTCTTAATATGATACATAGTGTAAGTGTGGTAGCTAGACCAAACAGCACCTTGTATGAACATTATCTTGTACAATAACAGAGATAAAATAATTAAAAGATTTAGCATTTTCATTTATATAAGTGATCAACAGTTTTCTTTTCGGGATCCTGAAATACCTTTCCCTCAGAGCTTCGACTATAAAATCTGCCAACATCAAGTCATATGACCTCTCTGGACTAGAAGTTACATCCATAGAGTCAAACCTGTATGTTTTCATTCTCTTATTGTGAATAACAACTAAGTAAACATTTACTTGGCAGATGCGATCTGTCCCCTCCATCACATTCTCCTTCTTCAGGGTCAAATATGTAGTGAGGTGTAGTGTGTGAGGTGGGAGAGGCTGGAGACACCTAGGAAGCTATGCACTTACTCAAGTATGGGCAGACATGCAAATGATCGTGCCAGATCCAGCCTGGATGAAACTGCAGTATTTTTGGCTACAGGAGAAGAAGCAGTTGAGGTTGGCTGCTTTCCCAATCAGCTCAAGTGCTGAAGAAAGCCTTCAGTTTGAAGTGTCTAGTTAAGCATGACCAAGGAACAGAAATAAGAACACCATTTGAAACAGGCACCCTATCAGGACGTTCTCCATATGCCTGCCATCCTAAGCCCTTAAGTGGCACTCTGATGCTCTTGTCACACAGGCTTTGCACTGGAATCACTGTTCTCTCTCTTATAATTGGATTGCATTCCCCAATGGTAGAAGTGCCTTTAATTCATCCTTCTGCTCTCCGAGGAGTCTGCCACAGCATATATACTCAAAATATTCCTGTTGAACAAATAAGCTGAAAATCCATCATTTAGAAAGAATTAGTGGTTAGCTGAAAAAGGCAATTTTATGCAGGATCCAGGTATATTTACATCTATTTAAATTATATAGTTTCAATAAGCCTGAAAAGAAAGGTACAGGTCTCCTGTAAAATGCACCCAAGCTATTTTCCTCACTAGAGCCACTGAAGAACAACACTGTCATCCCAAGTCCACCTGCTTGTATGTGCTTGTTTGTGGGGGGCGGGGGGGGGGGAAGAGGGGTGCCTCATGTATCCCATGCTGGCTGTATACTTCTATATAGCTAAGGATGACCTTGAACTTCTGCCTCTAACCCCCCAAGTGCTGGGATTACATGCATGTACCACCAGCCCTGGTTTACGAGGTGCTGGGGATCAAGCCAGTGGCTTTGTGTATGCTAGGCAAGCATCTTGTCAGCTAAGCCATGTCCCCAGTCCACAAGGCCACTAGTTGATGAAGAGCTTTATACTCACCTGGCTGCAGTTTTGTTTGGTATATATGTTTACATGATACAAAGGTAAGCAAAGAATTCTAGGCTTCTGAAACCCTTTAACAAAATAAACCAAGTCCTAATTTGAGTCCAGAATCCTAAAATCTCCCCAAATCAAATACTTTAAGGGACAGCAGAGGAAGGTAAATATACCTCCGGTCATCCTGCCAAAGCCAAGGGACACTTAATTCCACTTGAGAGATGATTTGCTGAGTAACACCAAACCACAGTGAACTGATATCAACAGTTCCAATATTCACATATATCAAAATTATTATGGATTTACCATACAGCATATAAAAAACCACAGTTGTAGATACTTTGGAGTATGGAAAGTAATTTGCCATTGAATTTACTAGCACCTTCCATTTGGCATTTAAACAAGATTAGTTAACAGTGTTCTTCCTCTACATTACAAGGAACTTGAAAACCTTTGCCTGTTGTATGGCTGACATGTGAAAAAGCTGGGAGCATAAATCAGCTCTCCTTAATGTTCAAGAAAATTCATGTAAAACCTGCTCCAGGCTATTAAAGGAGAGAAAAATCTATCTGCATTCTCCCAACCATAGTCAAATAAAACCTGAAATGACAGAACCCATCCGTGTTACATAAACACTGGAAAATAGAAGAAATAACTCTGCACTGACTCTGAGAGGAAATGCCTTGTCTCCTGTAATCTTTCTCCCATATCTTAATCCCACCCTCTCCCATCTCCTGCTCAACCTGACTCAGCCCTTACTTCCTCTCCTGTGATCCTTAACCTAAAATTATAAAGATACTGGAGTAACTTAATATCCATATCATTCTTGCCCTGCATTAACTTCTAGCTCCTTTCCCTTCCTTCTGTAAAGATTATGAAAAGTTATTGAAATTTATTCCTTCGTATCTCCCTTTTAGTTACACTCATACTTTTAAGAGAAATGTGTAAGGGATCCTCATTGGTCCTTTTCTCACCTTGATCTTTTGCTACCTTGGGCAATGTTGACCTTCCCTCCCTTCTTTCTCAGCTGCTCTTTTCCTTGTATTTTTACTATACAATAGTTCTCTTGATTCCTCTTGAATTTACTTTTTCTTTGAAATCTGATTCCACTATTTTGCCTATGTGGAATTGGGCAGCTTTTTACAAGTGTAGATTGTACTGAGCTGGTCGGCCTCCAACTTGCCTCTCTGTGTCAGCCAGGCTTTCTGCCTGGAGCAGAAGCAAGAGTATAGCCTTATGGTTTATTTTGCCAGCTTGACTGGATTGAATGAACTCTAGAAAATTTGTAAAGCACATTTTTGGGTATGTCTATGAAGATGTTTCCAGAGAAGACTGGCATGCTGGGGAGACAAATGAGGAAGACTCACCCTGAATTTGGAAAGTACCACAGGGGTGGAAAGAAAGGAAGAAGAGGAACTCATGCTGGCTCACAGCCTGCTCTTGGTGAGTTTTTGATGTTATTTTGACTTGGTTTATTCTTGATGCTGCTCTTCCATGAGGACGTGAGAGTTGAGAACCCCTGAATTGTGTCTGTATCATTAGATCCATCTTGTTTGGAGGCTTCCCTGGACTGAGCAGCTATGGCTGGCCCTGACTCTCCAGTCTTTCCCAGCATACAGGCAGGGACTTGTTAGCCTCTGGTTACATAAATCATTTCTAATACAGCTCTTCACAATCACATATTCCATTGGTTCTGTTCCTCCAGAGACTCCTGACAAATACAACAGACTAATCAAAGTAGTAGAACACGGAATGGAAAAACATCAGGAAATCATTACCAGAGTTGGGAAGGAACTGGAAACTTAGGCAATAGGAGTTCTTTCCAGGTAAGAACACAGCTAATGCCAAAATCACAGAGAAAACTGATTAGGAGGAGATATGCATCCAGATTACCTTTCATCCCTCCTGTCCTATCTCCTGCTAATGCTGATCACTACTCAAACCTATGTGGAAACTGACTTCAAATTAGAGGTTGGCTGATGCGCTAGAGATCCACCTACTAATGTGCATATAAAGGCAGGCAATGGTGGAGGATTAGTATTTTGAAAAGGCTATACCAAAAATGATCTACAGATTCAATGCTATTCTTATCAAAATTCCAATGATATTCTTCATAGAACCAGAAAAAAAAATTTAGTTCACAAGGAAGAACAAAAAGATCTTGACTATCCAAAAGCAACCTTCAACAGAAAGAGTGATGACAGAATTATAGAGTCAGACTAGGAAGATAGAAAATTACGGCTACATGGAAAGAAAAGAGGGAAGGGCACACTGTTCCCCAGACCTGATCTGATTTTACTGCTGAGAAAGGTAGGAGACTCACTTGTTGTGGAATAATCTTTTTAAACATTGTGAAGAAATGCCACTGTTTTGGTTTAATAAAAAGCTAAACACACAATAGCTAGGCAGGATTTTAGGGGCAGAGAAAGCATTGAGAAAAAGAAGGCAGAGACAAGAGACAAAGAACAAGCAAGATATGCATGAGGAGAGGTAACAGTCATGATCCATGTGGCAGCACACAGATTAATAGAAATGGGTTAATTTAAGTTATAAGAGCTAGTTAGAAATAAGCCTAAGTCATTGGCCAAGCTTTCATAAGTAATAAGAAGTCAACATGTGGATATAGACAATCATATAAAAATAGTTTATAAATAATAAGTTAAGTCTTTAAAGAGAAAATCAAGTATAAAAACTGTAAGTCATGTAGAGTTGGGAAATACACAGGGAGTCTGAATCCTGTATGGTGTTGTGTTGACTTTAAATTTTTTGATTGCTGATGAGTGAACAACAGCTGCTGAGACACACTGGATTATGGATACCACTAAATTAAACCAACCTATATATTTAAAAAATGTCTTAGCTTCAAAATGGAAGTAAAAAACTGAGTTGGGGAAGAGGTTGTGTGGTGATATTTTATTTGTGCTGAAATGTGATATTTTATTTGTATGTAAATAAATAAAGTTTGCCTGGAGATCAGAGGTCATAGTCAGCCATAAACAGAAGTCAGGTGGTGGTAGCACATGCCCTTAATCCGATCACACGGCAGGCAGAGTCTCTGTGTGTTCAAGACACAACCATGTGTGGTGACACACACCTTTAATCCCAGTACCCACCATAGAGACCTGGAGGTCTGTATAGACAGGCAGTGATGAGGAAGTGGTATGGCTGGGCTTAGAGTCAATGAGAAGGCAGAACAGGAAGGCAATAAAGATGCAGGTTAGACAGGAAGAGGCTCTCTTGGGAAGTGACAGTGGCGTAGTAAGCTAACGTTAGTTTGGTGGCTATCATTATTGCTCTGATCTCTATGACTTGCACCCCTGTATTTGACTCTGTGTTTCTTATTTAATAAGACTGTTTAGAAATTCGTCTACAGTTACGCTTTTGTTTTCATAGAAAACAAAAGGCTGTGGATTCTTTCAAGATGATAGAGATCAGATTTGATCAGGGAAGACCCCTGAAAATCCTGGCTATAGATATAAAGAAATAAATCTAGAAAAACTACAAGACAGATAAGGTATATTTTGCCTGCTCAAACATAAAACAAAACCTCACCTTTGGCTGGTACACAACACACAGCCCATACTTGTGTTAATGCAGACATGTGTGTTAACTTTAAAAGTTTGTGTGTTTTCAGACACCAAGGAGAATGGGTGGCCCAGGTGATCGAGCCTCTCAGACGCCTCTGCTGCAGTTTCTTCAGAGTTCTACATCCAGGACAGCTTCAAGGCTGCTGGCTGAGGTGGTTCAGTCTTGTAGACTATTTTGGCCAGGACTTGACCATTATCCTAATTTTTTCAGGTTTCCCAAGGATGCCCCAGACAACAGGAAGCAGTCTAGAGAACATGACACCCACATTCCCAAGAGGTGGGGTGGTGCGGGGCATTTACCCACCAACCTCAAGGTTTCCTAGAGTTTTCTTGAGTGAGCGCAGCAGGAAATATTAGATAGAAGGATTTAGAATGTGGAGATAAACAGATAGAAAATACAGGTTAGCCTCGAGAGGGTCTGGAACCTATTCCAATGAGCCCTGACTATCTCTGCCCTAAGGTATTTATAGAAACGTCAAGGGGGTGGAGCAAAAGACCTCCCCCCAGCACAGCCAAGTGCAGGCCATCTCAGATACCTGCACTCAGTTCTGTGGTCCAATCACCCTCTCTATGCAGACCTGCTGGGCAAAGCCACGAGGAACCTGAAAATGGGCTCCCACAGGGTGGGTGGTTTTTGGTAATTCAGTGAGTTATGGATGTTTGTCATTGTTGGGGGTGGGTGGCTATAAGCTGTTATTGGTTATGGTCAGGAAAAAAGAAACAAAGGAGATTAGATTCAGGGATCTCATACTGAAAAGAAAAAGGGGGGTACAGGAATGATAGGAATAAAGGGTAGAGTATTGAATCTACTTTTAAACTGAAAAAAGCAACTACTAGTCTTAAATATTTTCCATTGGTGTGGATTTTTGCACATTGATACAAATTTAAGGTTATTTTTGTTATACTGAATGTACATTTCTGCTCTTATTTAAGGTATTGTACCTATGCAGTTCATTTACATGTAAGGTAAAGTTCTAGTCCTTGAAAGCTGTTATTATAAACCATTTAGGATAATTAAAGATGCAAGTTAGTAGTTAGTCATCCATAACAATCAAACCTGTAGTTAGTTATGTTAGGTACGTTTTCAAGATCATACAGGGATATATTTTAGATAGTCTTCAAACACTTTAAAGATCTACAAAATATAAAATTTTAAATGTTCTGTTAACCTAAGGCTTTTCATGACAGTGAGGCACATCTTCTCCTGGTAGCACCAATCTACTTCATCAAAGGATTATGGGCATTGAAGAACCTCCATATGGAATTTGCTTCCATTGTGGCAAAGTTAGCTATTTGACCAAGAAACTGTTCTTGCCTCGAGAGCTGACAGTATGCTATACAAACTGGACAAGCAGGATATAAAGGAAAAAGACTACTGAACTTTGCCAAAACAAGGCAGGAAAGTTCTTCAAAATTCCTGCTTCATAGAAGTCTGCCAGACATTCTCCAGGACATACAGGAAAGCAACTGCTGAACTTTGCCAAGACTAGATGAGACAGTCTTTCAAAATTCTTGCTTCATAGAAAAATCTACCAGATATTCTAGGTGTATAGGCTGAAGACGGATTCCCCAAATGTTGCAGAAAACCTTGGGGTGACTGTCTAGGCAGCTGGATGTCTCTGTTGTTTCTTAGTTTTGGAAGTGGCTTGCACTGCACTTCCTGTTTACTCGGATAATATTACATCCTTCTGGGGTCTTTGATGGAGTTGAAGACTAGACAGTTATAGTTTTCTTTAGTTATGATAGAAGATAAACTAGGTATAAAACTTTGGACTCACTAAGAGAGGATAGATAATGGAGTATTTTCTCTAAATTTGCCAAATACAAATAGACTGGACAGTGTACATGTAATTCTTACCTGATAATTGTTCTTATTGTATATAGTTTTACTATGTTAGAGTTAAAACCTTTCCTTTATATTTAGACAAAAAGGGTAAATCTTTTTGTACACTGTGAAGATATGTCACTCAGATTGGTTTAATAAAAAGGTAAATGGCCAATAGGTAGACAGTATTTTCAGGGTAGAGAGAATGCTGGGAAGAAGGCAGAGATGCCAAGAGATGGAGAACAAGTAAGACATGCGTGAAGAGAGGCAACAGCCATGAGCCATGTGGCAGCACATAGATGAATAGAAATTGGTTAATTTAAGTTATAATACTTAGTGAGAAACAAGCCTAAGCAAGCTATCAACCAAGTTTTCATAATTAATAATAAATCTCCATGTGGTTATTTGAGAGTTGGCTGGTGGGACAGAGAAAGACTAGCTACATTCACTGGTAAGGACACAGTGGTCTGCAGAGACAAAATGTGTTTTCTAAAAATATTTTGTCAAAGACAATAAATAAATTGCTCTCATTTAAGGCCAAATCGTAGAGATATCTCAATCAAGGAAATAAGGCTAGGCTTACATAGGGCTAACATGATGTGTAATCTTATATTCCTAACACTCACTCCCTAGAACTAAATAATGCCTCTCATAAATCCACCTTACAACTTTGTTTACTGAGAACACTTCTTTACCCTTTCATTTTACTACAAATTACACTCTCAGGAGAATGTTAGAAACGGGGGGAGGGGTCTTCCTTAGCAATCTTTAGAAATGTAACTTGAGAGTCACCCAAATCCCATATATATCTGTTATTTTTGGTTGGCTTAGCGGTTCCACCTGAATCTACTAATATTTTAACTACTGTCTGCAGCCCCGAGTCCCCAGAGTCAGCACTCAGCCTCTCAGGTTGTGGCCTGGCTGGACTTCCAGTCCCGCCGGTACTGGCTCTGCCGCTGCCACCAAATGTAGTTTTTAATTAAGTCTCTATCTGTGTATTTACCAATAAAGACTCGGGAGTCAGATGTTGAGATAAAAACTTGCAGGCTCAGAGAGGCCAAACTGATCTCCTTTTTGGCCAGAGATCCAGCAAGAGAGTGTCTCTCCAGCCATCTCAAGTCAAAAAAGCCTGCAAAACTCCAAGTCCCTCTCTACTCCTTCTTGTGTGTCTCTCTATCCATCTTCCTGGCTCTTCTGTACTCTCTATGGCTAATTCCTGTCAACTACTTGCTGGCTCTGCCACCTGAGCCAAAGTTGATTTTATTAACACAGTCTCAGGTTTCACAGTGTGATCAAATATCCCAGAACATATACCCATTGTATTAAAACCCAATTGTGACTTTTTCTTAGAGAAGCCTATACTTGTCCTATTGGGTGTACTTACTCTTCCATTCTTGGAGAACCTTCTATTCTTAATAATTTCAATTTTGCTTCATATTTTGGTTGCCTTGAAATCTTTTTTTTATATAACCATTGATCTAGGTTTTGCATGAGTAGAGGTTTTTGAAGAGAACTTTAGATAGCTGCTACTGTGGTGTGGAGATGTGTTCCATTCACCAATGAGAGTGTCACAATATCTAACTAACTAATAATATAGCAAATCACGATGCAGACATATGGCAATTAAAACTGCATAGCCTAGTGCATGTGCGTGCACACATGCATGCACACACACACACACACACACACACACACACACACACATCCCAGATATGCAGAATAAAAAACAGAATAGAGGATCTATAAGCAAACACGCACATACATAGCTATATACACCTACTTTAATAAAAGTGCCAAGAACATACACTGGAAAAATGACAACCTATTCAATAAATCGTGCCAAGAAAACTGAATATGAAATTAGATCGATATTTCTTACCCTGCAGAAAACCCAGTTCAAAATGGATCAAAAATCGTCCTTCACATACTATCAGAAGCTTTGGAACTGCTAGGGGAAAACATCTGAATATATAAGCATAGGCAAGAACTCTCTGAAAAGGACCCCAGCAGCATAGGAAGTAACTCTAAGAACTGACAAATGGGATTATGCCAAAGGTAAAAAGCTTCTACACAGAAAAGCAAACTGAATGAAAAGAAATCCTACAGAATAGGGGGGAAATGTCACTGCCAACAGTGTGGCACTCAAAGGTTAATTTCTAGAACACATCACTGAAAAATTAAACATTCCCAAATCTTCTGATCATTGCATGCATTAGTGATTCGAATGGACAATTCTCTAAGAAGTGCAAGTGGCCAGTGAATTCCTTTGCTGTTGGTGAAATGTTGATTAGAACCCCTCCGAGTTCCTCTCACTCCAGTCAGAATGGCGACCGTCGATGGAGAACAAGCGCTGGTGAGGACATAGGGAAGAGGAACACTTGTGGGATCCTTACTCACTGCGGTACGTGAGCTGCTGGAGTGCTGCCAGCCACTACGGAAGTCAGAATGGAGGGGTCTCCAAAACTCAAAACAAAACAGAAAACAACAAAAACCCCAAGCCAAACTAACCAAACAAAAACCACAACCAAGCAAACAAAAACCTTTATACTATAAACAAGAAATGAAAAAACTCCTGGGTGTATATACCCAAAGGACCCCGAGGCACTGGCAAACTCATGTTATGGCTGCTAAGAAATGGGACCACCCTAGATACTTACCAGCAAATGAATGGATAAAGAAAATGTGATACATATGTGATACATATACACAAGGGAATTTTATTCGGCTCTAACGAAAGCTGAAGGTATGACACTGCAGAAAAAAGGAAAGATGGAACACATTGTGTGCAAAGCAAAATAAGCCAGACTCAAAGAAATATACTGCATGTACTGACCTATGCAAAACAAGCGTGTGCATGTGCGTGTGTGTGTGTGTGTGTGTGTGTGTGTGTGTGTGTGTGTGTGATGGAACTAGAGTGAGAGGTCTGAGGGAAGCAGGGAGGGGTAAAAGAGAGGTGATTATAGAATATATAAATTGTTACATGAATGCAGAAAGAAATTATTAAGAGGTGGCAGGGAAGGTGACTATTAAGAGTAGGTTGGGGGCAGAGGAAGACTAGGAGAGGTGGCAAATAGAAACAAATTTACTAAAATTCCATAATGAAGCACATTCTCTGGATGCCATATTAACTTAATGACAATAAATAAACTAAATAAACTTAATTAAAGACAAAAATTCCATCAGGTATTCTGGAAAGCTAGGTTACTGGGTCTCACAAGACAGTAAAAATGGCAACTTTCACAGTGTCTTCACTTTGGAGGAACAGACAGTGAATTAAACACACAAGGCAATGTCAGGTGGGGACTGTGCTAGGAGGAAGTACCCAACTCCTTGGTAGGCAGACTTGTCCTTCAGACAAAAGTCATCAGGGATGCCATCTCTGAGGAGAGGTCAGCAGAGCTTAAAGTGAGTCAAAAAATTAATAAATCAAACCAAACACGGAAACTGGGCTTTCTAAGAGACAAGGGAAGATTGTTGACCCAAGAGAGATCAGCAGGGATAGAATGGGATCAGTGTGAAGTGGGAAACTTGCCCACGTGAGAGAGTGAGAGAGGAGGCCAGCATGCTAGTGTGTGAACGGGCAAGGGGTGATGAGGTAGGGATGGCAGCAGACAGTGATGTCATAAACACCTTTGTAGGTCAGGTAAAGATTTAATATTTTCCCAGAAGGGGTTTAGGTTGACCATGATGGGCTGCTGTATGTAGACCAAGGCATGCCTCATTTCCAGTTGTAAAATACAATTCTATGACCAATAAATTACAGTGGGACAAGAGTGGAAACGTTCCATTGCAGTTTACACTGCGGTGGCCAAAGCACTATGCTCCGGGGAGACAGTTAATATCTCGGATAGGCACGGCACTGTGTAGATTGAGAAGGACTCATGATCCAGGATTGGCCCGTCCAGGCTGGCTGGCAGCCCATGAGCTGGTTCAGAACTAAGGGCTCTGCATCTGGATTATAGTCTTCTGCAGTGTGACTTGGAGACTAACACAAGGCTTATTCATGGAGTCGGTGGTGTGGGAGTAAGCCAGGGATAGAGACAGAAACGCAGTGGGAAATAGGGGTTCCTAATAATAATTATTACTATTATTTTATTGGATAATATTGAGGCAGTCTTCCAGAGTCTCCTTACACGACTCTAAGAAGCATAATGAAATGAAACTGTCTCAAGGCTTAATTTCTTAGAACTGTTCGCAGTCACACCAGTCAGAAGTGAAAAACGTATTGGTAACAACACTCTCACGTCAGTGCTTTTTCTTCTCACTCATGAAG
>CABHPH010138983.1:7787-41963 GCA_902168325.1 Peromyscus nudipes
TGAACTCACAGAAATCCAGAGGGATTTCTGTCTCTGGAATGCTAGGATTAAAGGCGTGTGCTACCACTGCCTATCCTCATGTTTAATATTGTGGCTGCTCTGTCTCTGACCCCAGATAAGTTTATTAAGGTACACAATATTTTGGTGAACACAATACCACCACACATATACAATGAATTTCTGTAAAAACCTCATCAAAATTCTATAATTAAATACTCACATTTTAATGCATTTATTTTAGTGAGCAAACTGTTCAGCTGATAATAATATTAGTTAAAGTGGGCAGTCACTCAGATTTCCTTACATTTCTCTTTTTTCTAGTTTTTATTTGTTTGTTTGTTTATTCTTCTCTCATAAATACATCCCTACTGCAGCCCCCCTTCTCTCTGCTCCTCCCACCCTCCTACTTATGTAGACAAATTTCTAAACAGTCTTATTAAATAAGAAATACAGAGCCAAATACAGGGGTGAAAGCCTTAGAGATCAGAGAAATAGGGATAGCCACCAGCTAACCTTAGCTCACCACACCACCATAGCTTCCCCAGAGAGAGCTTCTTCCTGTCTAACCTGCACCTTTATTGCCTTGTTGTTCTACCTTCTCTTTGGCTCTTAGCCCAGCTACCTCGCTTCCTTGTCACTGCCTGTCTGTACAGACCTCCAGCTCTCTGTCGTTGGTACTGGGATTAAAGGCATGTGTCACCATGCATGGCTGTTCCCTAGTGTGTCCTTGAACACACAGAGACTCTGCTTGCCATGTGATTAGATTAAGGGCATGTGCTATCACTGCCTGACTTTTTTTTATGGCTGGCTATGTCCTCTGACCTCCAGGCAAACTTTATTTATTAATATAAAATTAAATATCACCACATTTCAGCACAAATAAAATATCACCATATACTTAAGATCCCATTTGCTTTTTGTTCCAAGATCATCATTCAGAATACAACATCACAAGTTAAAATAGTTTTATTAATTATTTGGGAGTTTCATGCAGTGTATTTGGATTATATTTTCACTCTCCCAACTCCTTCCAGATCAGCCTTAAACTTTCTACCCACTCTACTTCCCTTTCTGGTTTCCTAAAACCTATGAAGTCCAATTTGTGTTGCTCAAATACTTCTGGATGTGGAGCCAGAACTTGGTGTTCAGATGACCTACCAACGGTCACACAAGAATCGAATAAGCAGGGTTCGGAGGAGATCACAGAGACTGAAGCAACAATCACAGAGCCTGCATGGATTTGTGCTAGGAACTCTGCACATGTGTTATGGTTTTGTATCTTGGTATTCTTGTGGGACTCCTAACAGTGGGAGTTGGGCTCTCTCTCTCTCTCACTCTTACTTATTCTTGGGACCCTTTTCCTCCTACTGGGTTGCCTGGTCCAGACTTAACAGAAAGATTTGTGCTTAGTCTTAGTGGAACTTGTTATGCCATGTTCAGTTGATATCCCTGGGAGATATGCTCTTTTTTAAAGAGAAATGGAGGAGGAGTAGATCTAGGGAGAGGGAAGATGTGTGGGTCGAGGGGCAGGTAGAGAAGTGGAGGAAGGGGAAACTGCTGTCTGAAGTCGGAAGGTTTCTCCGGTCCTGCCTGGCCCCTCGGTCCCACAACCACTTATAAAATAATCATTCAGAGGCTTAATATTATTTACAAACTGTATGGCCTATGGCAGGCCTCTTGCTAGCTAGCTCTTTTTATTTTAAAACAGAAGTAGCTTTTATTTATTTCTATGTTTTTCAAATTAAGATGGCTAAGTTGGTTGTTTTGAGGGGATTAGTCAGAGACCAAATCCCATATCCTCATCTGATTCCTCCGACTCTTCCTTGGCTTCAGCCTTGGCTGGAACTGCAGCAGCAGCAGGAGCAGCAGTGGTGGTGGCCGCAAGGTCAGCAGCCACAAATGCAGATGGATCAGCCAAGAAGGTCTTGACCTTTTCAGCAAGTGGGAAGGTGTACTCAGTCTCCACAGACAAAGCCAGAATCCGCTTGTACCCATTGAGATAGAGTGTGGCACTGAGGCAACAGTCGGGTAACCAATCTGCAGACAAACACTGGCAACATTTCGGACACCCTACAGGAAGCAGGCATGCAGAGTCTGCTCTGTGATGTCAAGCACTTCCAGGTTGTAAATGCTGTCATTGTCAAACACCTGTTGGATGATCAGCCCAAAGGAGAAGAGGGAGATGTTCAGCATGCTCAGCAGTGTGGCTTCACTGACACCTACTTTGCCTCCAGTTTTTATCAGCTGCACATCACTCAGATTTTCAATAGTGCCCCTGGAGATTTTAGTGGTGATGCCCAAAGCCTGGAAGAAGGAGGTCTTCTCGAGCCCCAGACCAGTGTTCTGGGCTGGCATAGTGACTTCACATGGGTGATGGCACCAGCACGGGCAGCAGCTGGTACCTTATTGGCCAGCAGCATGTCCCTAATCTCCATGAGGTCCTCCTTGGTGAACACAAAGCCCGCATTACCCCGGATATGAGGCAACAGTTTCTCCAGAGCTGGGTTGTTCTCCAGGTGCCCCCGATGGCCTTACGCATCATGGTGTTCTTGCCCATCAGCACCACAGCCTTCCCTCGCAGGGACATGCGGATCTGCTGCATCTGCTTGGAGCCCACATTGTCTGATCCCACAATGAAGCATTTTGGGTAATCATCCAAAAGTTGGATGATCTTAAGGAAGTAGCTGGACATCCAGGTGGCCCTGTCTTCCCTGGGCATCATGGCGGTGAGTCAGGGATTGCCACGCAGGGTTTAAAGATGATGTCACTCTAATGAGGATGCCTGGAGAGAGACTAGCTAGCTCTTATAGTTTAACTCAACCCATAACTATTAATCTATATATTGCCACATGTCCCATGGCTTTACCTGCACCCAATTACATGTTGCTCATAGGAGTATTCTTCTCTCATTTTAAAAATGTTAAAAAAGAAAACTGACTCTTTCAATGACTATCAATTAGCTTTAGCTTACTGATATTTTGTCTGGCTTGAACTTATATAGGTCTTGTGCATTCTGTCATAATAGATGTGAGTTTATATGTATAACTGCCCTGTTGTAGCTGGAGAACAGTGTTTTCCTTGTAACTATCCACTGACTGTGTCTCTTACAATCTCTCCATCCTCTTTTCCACAATGTTTCTTGATCCTTGTTAGGAGGAGGTGTAATACAGATGTTCCATGTGGAGCTAAGCACTCTTCAGTTTCATATTCTTTATAGGTTGACCAGTTGTGGGTTTCTGCATTAATCATTAACTACAAGAGGAAGAGGTTTATCTGATGAGGCTTGAGAGATGTACTAACCTATGGGTATAGCAATGAGTCATTAGGAATCAGGTAAAGTATGTCCTTTTGAAAGAATAGTAACAGGCTCTACGATAGGGTGTATGATTTATTTAGCTGTAGGTTCTTGACACAGATACTGGTGCCATGTATGGTTTCCATGTTATGAAGTGGGTCTACCAATTAGAAAGCATCTGATTACTTCTAAGCCATGCCACTATTGCACCATTGGAAATACCTTGCCAGGCGAGTCATCATTTGAACTCACAGGATTCATAGCTCTGTAAGGTAAATGATTACTTTTCTCCTATTTTTTTTTTAAATCATGTCTCCTTCGACACCTCTTCATTATGTCAGCTTCTCAAACCTAGTTTTTCTTTGAGAACCTTGACTGTCTTAAGAATACTAATACAGTGATTTGTTGAATGTATTTCACTGAGGTCTTGGTACAGTGAGTTTCTGAGAGGAAAGCCACTCTGTAAGATGGCATCCTCGTCACATTATACCAAGGGTCTGTGCTATCAGCCTCACTTACTAATGCTGATGCTAAACTCACCAGCTGACTTTAGGAAATATTTATTAGATTTCCACACTATAAAATTACATTTGCTTTTTAAAATCTGCATTGTGCAACTTGACAATCAGGTTATTATGTGCAATTCACATGTAAGAAATAGAGTGTTACATTCAGTAGAGGCAGGTCCAGGCCCCTCCCCCTTCCTCAAGGCTATGCAAGGTGTCCCACCATAGGTAGTGGGCTCCAAAAAGCCAGCTCATGCATCCTGATCCTACTGCCAGGGGCCCCTTAAGCAGATCAAACTGCAAAACTGTCTCGCTTATGCAGAGGGCCTAGTCCAGTCCTGTAGCTCTGCTGACTCCCCATGGGAGGGCTTACCTTCTTGTAGGAGGTAATGGGGGTGGGTTTGGGGGTGGAAGGCTGGAGGAGCAGAGGAGGGAAGAAGGAGATCTGTGATTGGTATGTAAAATGAATAAAAAGTTTCTTCATATAAAATAAAGAAGTAGAGTGTTGTGCTGTACCTTCTTAAAGGAAAAGCGTCTACATTAATCATTGTGATTCTTACACATGGGAGCTTTGTCTTTTCCCCCTTATTTGTTTCTCTAATCATTTATCACAATGAGCACTACTTATTTTACAGCTTCAGATATAATCCATTCCTATTTTATTTACTTTTGTTTAAAATTTCTGAGCTTTGGCAATTGGGAATTCTTCTGCTTGTCTCTGAAAATATTCCATTCTCGTCTTCTGTCTTTCCCTAGTTCTATTATCAGCCATTTCTCCAAGGAGCTGGTTCCTTTAACTGCAAACTCTGTGGCAGGTGTCCTCAATGTTCTTGAACTGCCATTGTTTCCTCTCAATCTGAGAGTGCCTAGATGCATATATAAAATCAACACATGTACATTCTTATACTTGCAATGATCTCTACAGATTGCCATTTTATAATAAGCTAGGATGGTATATTGATGTCTCCAATTCTCAGCCATTATCATATTGATCATTTTAACTCTTCTCTGTTCATTTGCATTTCAACAATATGATCTCATTGTGCATGACTGTATTACTTTCCCCGATGCTGTACCAAATTAATTAGTAGCTTAGAATAACATAAATTTATTACCAACTCTGTAGAGCAGCAATGTGACCCAGTCTCACTTGGCTAAAGTCTAGGTGTCAGCTGAGGTGTTGTTTTATAGGTGAATATTTTTTTCTGCTATCAGCTTCCTTAGTTTTTCTTTGAATGTTTATAGTAGCTTTATCATAAGAACCCCAAACACGCTGTTGTTACGTGATGAATCTAAAATAGCCCTCTATGGGTTAGTGTTTAGAACAATTGTTCCTCAATGTTGGTTCTATTTGGGTGTTATTGGAGCCCAGAGGGTGGAAGTTTTTCACTAGGAGTGGCTTTTGGACCTTGCATCCTGGCTGCTTACTCTAGCCCAACTCTCTGCAATAATGAGAAGAACTACTACATGCATACTTCATGCAGCCATGAACTATGCTTCCGTCCACAGTAGCTTCTCTGCCATGATTAACCAAACCATGAACCAAAATAAACTTTTCTCCCTGAAGTTGTTTCTTGCAAGCACTTGTCACAGTGTTAGTATAAATGGAACATTCCTGTAAACATCTCAGTTTAGGGGATTGTAGTTTGGTGTGTGAATGAGTGTGCATGTGTGTGTATATGAGTGTGGTATGTGTGTGTGTGTGTGTGTGTGTGTATGTGTGTGTGTGTGTGTGTGTGTGTGTGTACACATCCACATGGAGACCAGAGGTCCATGTTGGGAGTCTTTATCTATTGTTCTCCATTTATTTTATTTTTATTGAGAAAGGCTCTTTCAACTTGAAATTCCCCTATTCAGCAAGACTAGCGCTGTTCAGGAAGTCCCAAACATTTTTCTATTTCCACCTTCCCAATGCCAAGATAAAATGGACATGCCAACAGACCTAGATTTTTATGTGAGTGATGGGGATCCAAACTCAGGTTCCTGTGATTTCATAAAAACACATTACCCACTCAGCCATTTCCCTTGGGTATCTCTTTATAAGGACACTTATCCCATGATCTAATTAACTCTACATACCATCGTATTAGGTAAAGACATAAGCATTTCAACATGTGCACTTGGGAGGGATAGAAGCATTGAAGCATTAGAATCTGGAACCTCTAGTCTGCCTCACTGACATATTCTTTCATCACTGTCTTCAGCACTGTATGCAGTCTTCAAACTGAGTGCAGAAGATTCTCCAACATCTTACGTTTTATTCTCTAACTGTTCTCTTCAACTTTTTCATCTTAAGTCTACTTTATACAGTCTTATTATTATCTCCAGAATACTTTTGAGGATTTTGTTGAATCCATATATAAAGATGAAAATAATTCTCATTTCAAAAATATTGCTTCTAATGTCTCTAATTAGTAAGATCCTTGATTTTTTTCTTCTTGTTTTATACCTCTCCTATTCATAGATACTGTGCATAGCTTATTAGATCTGTGCCTACTTAATTTCTGAGTGATATTTTTAATGTTTATAAATTGAAAATACTAAATGTTTTTTGCTGATATACTGGAAAGCAATTGACTTGTGTATGTTAATTTTTTATTCCACAACCTTTTAACACTATTAATTTTAACCCCCTTTGAGGTGATGAGTCTTTGATCCTTTCTACACAGATATTCACTTGTAGGAATAAGTCCTATTTCTTCCTTTTACACCAACATAACTGTTCTTGTGTTACTGAAAGAGCTAAGACTTTCTATAGAGTGCATAGTCTGTGCTAAGAGAGGATATCTTCATCTTGTTCCCCATCTTCAAGAGCCAGTGCATAAATTCCTTACTGTGAAGTAAATATTAGCAGCACACAGATTGCAGATTGAGCAGGCCAAATTAGAGAACTTCATCTTTATTCCTAGCTATATGCATTTTTAAAATAATAAGCATATAATATTTAGACAACTGAAATGAGTACATGTTTCTGTTTTTCTAGGCTGGTGATGCAATAATAGGTTAAGGTGATTCATTATGAGGTGCTTTTCTGACCTTGTGGGTGGGTTTTTTTCATCTCATGTAATATGGTTTTGACTTATTGGTACTTTGTTGAGGATTTATATAATGCTATGCAGGAAAGTGATTGACCTACAGCTTGCCTCTCCTCTATCTTCTTCTCAGCTTACTGTTTGGGTATGGGTTAGGGCTAGGTTCATTATCTAAAAATGTGTAATTCTGACACAATTTATTTATTCAAACATATTTATTACTACAAAGAAAGGTAAATTGAATTAAAAGCAGATTCATCATTTATTAGAAGAATATGAAGCTACTGATGTATGTCAGCCTTTGCCATAAAGACACTTCAGTGTTGGAAATAAATTAGCAACAAAGTTTGTCATAGAAAATCACATCGGAAACTGGATTTACAGACCAAAGTTCCAATTTTGGCTAATCTTTTCAGATATGTATTTTTAGGAAACATATGAATAGATTTCTTCTGATATTCTTTCTCAACAAGGGTTCATGTCTGCCAATTTAATGATTCCCAAATTCTAGACAATTAAAAAGTATACACAAATTAAAAATAAGACAAAGTGAAATCATGAGTTAAACTGATATGCAAAAGACAGCAGAGAGGCACAATTAAGGTAGTAAAGTAGCTAAGGAGGCTGATAGCTGCAATATTCAATAATCGCAAACAATCTGGATTTTGCTTTAACAGCACATTTTCTAAGAAGAAATACAACTTATTAAGATATTAAAATAGTTACTAAGGCTTTCGCAATAAAAAGACATAATAATTTTAAAGTTTATTACAAAACCTCTTCCTTTTCTATCAAGTAACTGATAAGTTACAGACAAATCATAGTGTTTAGCAACCCTTTCATTGCTGCATCATAGAAACATTTGCATTAACAGCTATGTTATACATATCAGAAACACAGATTTGTTTGTTTGATTGTTTGCGGGTTTTAATTTTCAAGGGTAAAAGTTACTGTCATAATCTAAAATAACTGGGTCTAAAAAGAGGAAATGAGGAAAACTAACCGAATTGAGATTGAGCTAGTGGCAAAAACCGATTCTCTGTCACATAACGACAGAATTAAGAATAGAAATAAGCCTTCAAGTTCTCAGCTAAAGATGATTTTTTTTTCTCTAGTGTTACCTCTTTGTGGAAGCACTCTGATAGTTCCAAAGCCACCAAAATTGGATGCAATTAGGCTTTCTGCTATTCAGTGAGCCTAAGGAAACACACTGCTTACAAACAATAAGAAGTCTGGAGCATATTTTCTTAAACTCCTTATCCAAAACACACTTCCTCAAGAGTGTGTTTCCTAAATCACACACACACACACACACACACACAGAGTGGGCGGGAGGAGAACACTCACAATTCCTAAATAGTAGACACTCTCCAAAACGATGGTTCAAACAGCTAGGAATTAGATCCTTAACTTGAAAACTGATGCAACATTGAAAGTATTTTTCTATATTATTATTCTTCCAGAAATCTTGCAGAATAGAGGGATCATGGAGCATCAGCCACGTATTTCACCTCCTTCCTTCACTTCTGTGTATGTAAACTCATAATAACTAGTGAAAGTTACAGTTTTAGCTAGATTAGCTGGGAGATATTTTTAAAGTGTGTATAATATTTGGGAATATAAGTGAACATCTTTTTAGAATTATGCAAATAAAATGATAGCTTAGTAAGTACAGGAAGGAATGCCAAGGCTACTAGTTCTCACACTAGTCACTGATGGCTTTCTCTTGAATTGTGTGCAGAAAATTCATGGATGCTTGTAGCATGGATCCTAACTGGTCTTAATAAAAACCCGGAGCCAGATATCAGGGTAAATGCTAAAAGATCCATAAAGTAGCTAGCCAATGGAGAGAGATTTCTTACTTCTCCCGAATCCTCAGCCCTTTTAGGCTTAGCTCCTCTCTCCAACCTGCCTTATCACTTCTTGTTTCCTCCTCCCAAATGCTAGGATTAAAGGCATGAGATCCCACGGGCTAGGATTAATGGTGTGTGCCACCATTGCCTAGCCTCCAGGGGCTAGCTTCTGCTCTCTGATTTCCAGGCAACCTTTATTTGTGAGAGCACAAACAAAATATCACCACAGATGCTTAATTTAGGAACCCCTGAAGTGCCTGCTTTTGTGCAGGTTCTACACTTCACACTCTGTAAGCATTCTGTCTCACCTCATCATATTTTAATTAAGACTTCTGAAGGCTGTATTGATGGTATGAAGTTATTTTTTTTAAATGTCCCCCAGTAGGCAGATTATAGTTATAATTAGATGTGTTATGTTGTGCACAAAATCAAGACCAAGTATTTTGAAAAAAGGCTCTCCAAAGTGACAGCTTGCATCTCAACAAATGCTGTTGTTGATTCCCTATAACTCTGTCCTATTCAAATGCTGCAAAATACATTACCACAATCAAAAACGGGAAACCCAAACATTTCTTTATTTTCTTTTGTAGGAATTAATAAGAAAATATGCTAGGTTCTTCTTTTGCTTTGTCATTTTTAATATGTGAAAAGTATGAGAAAATTTTTCTTCAAGTTGAAGTTATACTAACTCATCTATCCCTTGATATCAGCTGGTGTATGTTTAATCCACCTCCAACAACATGTTCAAAGCATTGTGCTGCTAATGTTTGTAAGTTAAGGTTGATTGCGAAGAGACATTCAGCTTCCTCTGGAAATCACCTACCATGATGAAGAAATATAAATCTATCCCTCAGGAAACTTATCTAAATTCCATCTTTTACTTATGAGTTTTTTTTCTCAGTTCCTGCCATTAAAATATATCGTTTCTATTGATCATCCTGCCATAATTTAGAGGGTGTTTGCAACTGGAAACTTGTGAACTTAATTTTCCCATTTGGATGATTTTAGAAAAAAAATTTCCATTTAGCTCTGGTAGCTGAACAAAGGTTTTATATTGGAAGGAAGAGCCATCCTTTTAACAGGTAAACAAGGTGGGTCAGGGTCAGCCAGCCTTTTAATAGGTAAACAAGGGGTATTGGGTGGATGATTTAAGGAGTTCTGGGAGTCCCACCTTGCTCAAATAATATTGCAGTTTGTTAACGGCTAGAATTTAATTCCTGGAGTCTATAATTTTTGAGATACAAATATGAACTAGAAGTTCTGGGAGATCCTTAATGGCCACTTATCCTTTCTAGAAACATCAAAGCTCCTGTCCAGAGAGCAAATTCACACCGTGGGAAAGAATGAAATAGTAAAGAGAGTAGAGGAAATCCAATGGAGAAATAATACAGAGGGGGGATCTTTTGGGAATGCTGAATGCTACCAAGTTTATGTACTCTAAAGATTTGTTTTATATTCACCTCAGAAAGCTAGTTTCTCAGAGGAAGATTTTTTTGTTTGTTTGTTCGTTTGTTTGTTTGTTTTGTTTTGTTTTTGGAGAACTAGTCCTGCCTGTCCTGGAACTAGTTCTGTAGACCAGGCTGGCCTCAAAGTGAGAGATATCTGCCTGCCTCTGCCTCCCAAGACCTAGCATTAAAGGCACATGCCACCGGTGGGCTGAGGTCGATTTCTTCTGAAGGACTACATTACAAAATTATTTTTAGAATGGTACAAGTCTGATCTTAGAGCCAAGTCATTCTGAGGTACTTTCCAATGCAGTTTTATTAGCCAGTTGGAAGGGAGGTTCCTATTAGTACTGGTCAAACTTTCAAACTGTTATGCTCTTAGAAGGAGCATAACTATCCCGAATGACTAGGCAGCCAGTGACAGATAAGAAAATATTCCTATATTGGGAGTATACTCTAATAATGCCATTTAGGATCCTAAGAAAGGATTACAACCAATCCAATTTTGGCTGTTCCTGTAAGATGCTGTTTTTCTCTTTGTTGTAAGGAAATATCATAAACCAGCAGCTTACAAATAAGGATTTATTTCCCATAAGTTTGGGGGTCAAGCAACTTGAAAACCAAAATGCTGACAGATGCGGTGCTAGAGCTCATTTTCTGATGGAGAAAGGGCATCATCCTGTATCCTTCTGTGGGGGAAATGAGAAACAACGTCACTGGGTATTTGCTATACAGACAAGTTTTGTTCTCCATGGCTCTGTCCTTATGATAGAATTACCTCCAATAAAACTGCCTCTAAATACCATCATCTTGAGGAATAATAATTTATATGACTTGTGAAAAGAAACAAATATTTGAGCCTAACAGATATGAACTCAATCATGAGTTATTGAATGGAGCTGATTTTTTCCTGCTCTTTCAATATTGATTCAAATATACCAACCATTTCACCATTCCATCCTATAAATATTGCAAAGTAGAATATGCAAAAGATGGACTTGAAAATATTGAAAAGTAAAATAAAAACTAATAACAAAATGTGACCCTCTATACCTGGCATTTATGGTTAAATTATGATTTGGATATGTTAAAAAAAAAAGTCTTAGAACTTTTCCATGTCTCAACTGTTCTCCCAAGGGAAAGAATTGAATGTCTGCCAGTGATTTCCATGATTCAGTGACACACGCCATTCACTGTAGAACTCTTTTTGAGTGTATGCTGTAGGTGCGTGCTCTTGTAGGTGTTTGTGCATGTGTGTACACATTTGTACATAGTAATATGGACGTCAGGGGTTGACATTGGTTGACTTCTTCAATCATTTCTACCTAGTTTTTTGAGACAGTGTCTCTCATGGATCTCACTGAGTCAGGTCCATAGACTGGGTAGAAAGTTATACACAGCTATTAGTCTGCCTCTACCACCCCAGCACTATGGATAAAGAGGACTATCTCCTTACCTGGCTTTTACATGGCTTCTGGGGACTGAACTCAGGCCTATGCTTACACAGCAATCATTTTACCAACTGAGTTATCTGCTTTGGCTCTCATGGCAGAACTTTCTTGCCAACAAATCAGAGCAATCTTTTTTTAAATATTTTTTTCTTTTTCTTTTTTTTTGTTCTTTTTTTTTGAGACAGGGTTTCTCTGTGTAGTTTTGGTGCCTGTCCTGGATCTTGCACTGTAGACCAGGCTGGCCTCTACCTCACAGAGATCCGCCTGGTTCTGCCTCCCAAGTGCTCGGACTAAAGGCGTGTGCCACTGCTGCCCAGCAAAACAGAGCAGTCTTAACAACTTCATGTACAACACAGGTATAAACCAGAAAGGCCTGTGAAAACCTACCCCATCACTCTATCTAAAATAAAAGAAAAATAATTGGAAGATCATATCAGCTTTATGTTGTACGAGCTTCCTACCTCTTCCTAAAAACAGCAATATTCCAACAGGAGTCTTTCCATGTTGTGATCCTTTAGCTAACCCCAATTAACCCTTCAGTAGTAGATAGTTCATCCAAACTAGGCTTCTCATATTTCTTCACCATGAATTTAGAATAAAACTTAAATATTAGCGTGTTGGTCTGCCTGCTAACTTTAAGGAGGATATTTAACTTTAGAAGTGAACATTCAATGCCATTCTAAGGAACAAGGAGGGAATAAAACAGAAGCATTCATCTCTGTCATATTTGTTCAGCACAGTGGCTATCAGAAAAATAGACACCCATAAAACTCATTGACAAGAATTTTTTACCTGAAAATTAAATGTTTGATGACTCTCAAACTACATTTTCACCCTTTGATCATTGCAACCAATCTATAATGTAGAACTTATTTCTATGAAAGATTCAGGGTGACTGGGTCTATGAACCTACATATTAATTACAGACAGAATGAAAAATAAAACTGCTAGTGAATCTCTTGGTATTTATGAATTTTGTTTCAATAACTTGCTCAGTTTGAGCTTTGGTTATTCTCATTCTCTCTCTTTCTCCCCACCCTCTGTATACATATACATACATAATACCTATGTATATATATGATATATATGTATACACACACACACACACACAAATGTGTGTGTGTGTGTGTGTGTGTGTGTGCACTTAGAGTAGGGATATGTGAGGCATTTCATATGGAAGAAAAAGCATCCTGAGAGAGTTATTCAGAATAGAGATAGTCTGTATCCCAAACTAAAAGACAAGAAAGAACAAGGGTGTTTGGAGAATCTCCACAAGGAAGCTTACGGATCTTTACTCTAGGACACTTCATGAGCATGGCTGAATTGCTCCAGTCCATTTTGCTCTTTATTCAGGTTTTAATTCTGTAGAAAATATACACTTGACCCAGGGTCAGTATTCAATTATTAGACCAGTCATCTATAGTAAATAGAAATGACTCAGGTAGTCTAGACATGGCCAATCAAGTATTTATTTTGAGCCATACAGCTATTTCAAACATATGAATCAAGTATAGCATTGAATATCTCTTTTTGAAAATGTTACAACATAGGGCTCTCTGGGGTGTTGGTAACATGTCTTAGAGTTTTCTAGATATAGACATTGAGAAAATATTTAAATATAAGAAATTTATTTGGAAAACAATCTTTGGAAAAGACACTAGACTTGAATTTTGCAGTGAATTTTCAACGCACAATGTGAAGATTCAGAACTAGAATTGACATGTGAATTAAAACATACAATATTTGTCATTCTGGGTTGGAGTTATCTTCCTCAGTATTTTACATTCAGCCCAATTACAAGAAAATTTCATAATTTCATTTTTTTTGTTTATAACTGAATAAAACTCCTTTTCATATAGCTGTTATATTTTCATTGTCCATTCAGCAGTTGACAGACACCTAGGCTGCCTTCATGTCCTAGCATCTGTACATAGAGAAGTAATAAACATGAGCTTAAGTCTCTGTAGTAGGAAATAGAATCCTTTGGGTATATGACATGGAGTGGCGTAGCTAGGTCTTATGACACATCTGTTTCTAGTTTTGGAGCAGCTGCCAGGGACCGTTGGTGAGGTGGGGGAAGAAAGATATTAGGGAGAGAAGACAGGAGAAAGCTTGTAGAACACAGGCAATATGAAGGGAACTAATGAAGAGAGGGGTTTAATCGGGAAGAAGGATGGGAGAATAAGTCAGAGGATGAGGTAAGCAAAGGACTAACTAACACTAAGAATGTTTGAAAAAAGGGCGTATGGAAATCTACTCTTTTATAAGATTCATAACATATATGTATATATGTATGTATATATGTATATAAGCATACGCCCACACATATATATTAATTGTAGTTACACTACACAGGAGATAATGATCTTCTCAGAAGCCATAGTTTGACTAATAAAAACCCCACTGTGCCAGCTGTAGAACCCCTCTCTTTGAGTTGTTGGTTGGGGTTTCATGGCTACCTCCCGACCATACAGGCTACTGTCATTGTGCTTCGTTACTCACTAGAACTAGATGGTAAGCCTCTGCTGCTAAAAATACCAGTCACACACTTTAGCCACAGGACACAAAGAAACCAAGTTGCTATTTATTAAGAAGCTTCCTCAATGCTGGCTATCTTTCATATACTGGAAGGTACAATGGAGGCACAGGGTGCTGAGAAAAAATCATTAACACTTTTACCCAGTTGTGGACTTTGTGAGTTACAGTAATGTTGGAATGGCATAATACGCTCATAGGTACAATAGTGGTACGCATGTTACAGGATCTACTTTATCAGCTGCTTTCTGGCTGGATTCAAGGCCCACTACACCAGAAGATGTACATGCTTAGTATTGCACATGTGACCAATCACTGTGTTTGGAGAACACATAGGACCCGAGAGTAAACCTACTAGTATTATTTTGCTAAATGGATATAGTACCAAACTATGCTCTAAATTTGTATCTCTATACCCATAGATTAGTGCTACTCTTAGACATTATCAGAGAAGTTTCTTTCTGTGGTGGATCGTGGTCAACACAGAAACTAGTCAAAAGAAAAGAAAAAGTATATATGGAGTATTCAGTCGTAAGAGGGAAATGCTTGGATGGGCAGAAAGTTTCTAAGCAACAGAGGTCAAGGAGGACAAGCTGGAGGCAGAGTTTTGTGGTCATGCAGGAGAAATCAATTTATGAATTCAACTAGCTGTGGCTTCCTATTTATGAACTGTATAAAATCAAGCCAGTCAACATTCCAACATGGAGGGAGAGTATCTCATGAGTCCCCACCCAGAGCTGAGGAGTTATTGGTAGCTGATAGCAATGGGGGAGGAAGAATTTGCTTTATCTAAAGGTGTGACTCTCCAGGTGATTTACTGTGCTTCAGTGGACGACTCCACACACATAATTATTTGGGCTGCACAAAGGAAACTTTGTGAATGATTACATGAAAAGGGGGTACTAAGTGGGAGTGGGTGTGGGATAGTAGGCTGGATCTAAGGAGCGTTGGGGGGAATTGAAGGGGGTGTACACGATCAAAATACACTGCACAAATTATGAAATAAGTAATAAAAACACATTTTAAAGGCAGGTGGAGAAATACAGAAACTTTAGAAAGAACGACAATATAAAATTTTATATATATATATATATATATATATATATACTATCTGGCTGAATGTGGTCCTGCACATCTGTAATCCTATCCCTTGGGAAACAGATGGTGGGAGCATCATGAGTTCAAGACCAGCCAGAGCTACATAGTAAGACAGTGTGCCAAACAATAACAACAAAAATTAAAGCCAAAGGTTTGTACTCCAATACTGCACTATTCACAGTAGCCTAGTTATGGACTCAGTGTAGGTGATGTGAATAGATTAGTGGATAAAGAAAGTGTGCTACATATTCTTAATGAAATATCACCAAGTCACACAAAAGAATTGTACTCTGTCACTTGCTACCAAAATTGCTAAATCTGAAAGACGTTGTGGAAAGTGAAATACATCAGAAACAGAAAGAAAAAAGCCACAAAAACCAACTACCATATAATCTAAAAACGACGATCCTATAGTGTCAAATAACAGAACAGCAGTTACCAGAGGTTAGTGAGTGTGGACAGAGGAGGAGGAGAAAGTTATTTATCAGTGGCTACTGAGCAAAAGTTAGGGAAAGAAACCCTGATGCTCTATTACATGGTAAAGTGGCTAAGTTAAAAACAAACAAACACTGGATTGATTATATAAAACTACTGGAAGAAAAGATAAAAATTGATAAATTAATAAATTCATCTGTTGATTGATGTGCTAGTGATCCCAGTTGATTATCACACATGTTATATTTACAAATATATATATACAGTGATATATATATAGTTATATATATATATGGTTATATATATATAGTTATATATATATGTATTGTGTGATAATCAAGTAGGGTCTATAACACATCAATCAACAGATGGATACATATGAATGCATATATGTATATATAATAAGATCTTATTGTGCGAATTTTTAAAAAACATTTTATAAAACCGGTAATTACTATAAGCCAATATAGACAGTTGAGTACCACTTAAAATCTCTAAGAAATTATACAGGACACACATCTTATCTGTTGGGCCTTATCTGTTGAGCTATGTTTCTGAGAACCACTCCATAACCTGTACTTCTGACAGAGTAGGGAGTTAGGAATCAGTGAAAACTGCTTTTGTAAATGATGGAGTTCTCTCATCAGAATGTAATCCCAAGGGCAAGTGCATGGTAAGGGGCAAAGGGAGGGGATATTAATCCAACAGAAATAGCCTCTGCCATGTCAAGAAAATGCAGGAGTTCCTAGTTTATTGTCTCTAGCCTGCACTGATACAGTCACACAGCAGTGTTTGTACCATATGAAACACCATATGGTTAATACCATTAGTCAGAGTCTTTACATAAGAAGTTTTAAAGGCAAAATATACATACATTTTACCTGTTGAGCAATGAATGGGTTAATTGATAGCTTTTATATTTTGATGAAGGATGATCTTTCTTCTTAGACCTTAAGAATGATCATCTAGAGGCAAGATATATAAATATGGTGGAAATTTGAAAAATGAGTTTAATCATCAGAAATACAGTTTCTAGTAAACATATTATAATCTATTTTAAGATTATTCCAGGCAAAGTTTTTATTTTTGTTCCTTTTATATTTTACTTGACTTAATTTCTAGAATTTTTATCCCCCCTCTTTGTCATTATTCAAAGGCAATTTCAAAAATATCTTAAGATGGTAGATGCACGGTCCCATATATAAAGTGTAAAAACTTCCTATGGCTGATGTCTCTACACATAACGCTGGATAGTCCTGCACATACTGCTGGAGAATTCCCACACAAAACACTGGGCAGTTGCTGTGGATATTGCTCTGTATGCTGTGAATGTGTTGCTCTGATGAGTTAATAAATAAAATGCTGATTGGCCAGTAGCCAGGCAGGAAGTATAGGCAGGACAAGCAGAGAAGAGAATTCTGGGAACAGGAAGACTGAGTCAGGAGTTGCCAGCCAAACACAGAGGAATTGAGATGTAAAAGTACCAGTAAGCCACAAGCCACGTGGCAACTTACAGATTAATAGAAATGGGTTAATTTAAGATATAAGAACTAGATAGCAAGAAGCCTGCCATGGCCATACAGTTTATAGTAATATAAGTCTCTGTGCATTTACTTGGGTCTAAGCAGCTGCAGGAGCTGGGTGGACACAGGAAAACTTCAGCTACAGGCAGTCCTATATATAACACTGGACAGTCCTGTACATCAGAACTGAGAGGGGCAGAGACAGTAACTTTGGCAGATGTTGTTATGGACATTCAATTTATTCATCTGTAGAGCAATGAGAGATTTGAGAAAAAGACATGCAGTTGCATAAAACATTAGTTTTTGCCAAATTGAAGTCATGGTGTATATGAATAAGTACAAAGGAACAAAATATTTGAAGCTAAGCATACCAAATTAACATTAGACTTGGAGCTGACTGTCATTCTGTTAATAAAAATAAAATCAAGTGAGAATTGGGCAGAGATAATACTTTGTCATGATTCTTGATCCTTTATCAAGGTAGAACATAAAACTGTGCTCATTGAAAATGGTAAAGACATACATTAAAAGTTTCCCTATGGCAAGTTTATAGTAGATTATTAAAAATTAAAAAGGAGATGAGGAGGGAATGAAAAGAGAGGTGGGAAGGGAAACCATGGTTGTTATATAAAATAAATTTAAAAAATTTATTCTCCACATAGATGCTGATAGTCAAAACAATTCTAGAACAATTTACAGTACAGAACATTTTGCAGTTTAACTGTGGGCAAAAGAATATTCCTTACTGTCTTTTGCAAGTCAGTTCACTCAATTAGTGGAAAACACTATAGAAAAAAAATTAAAAGACAATCTGGGAGTGGTGGTGCATGCTTTTAATCTAAGCACTTGGGAGGTAGAGGCAGGTGGATCTCTTTGAGTTTGAGGCCAGCTTGGTCTACAGAGCTAGTTCCAAGACAGCTAAGGCTGCTATTAAGAGAAACCCTTAAAAAAAAGCCAAAAAAAAAGAAAGAAAAAGAAAAAAAGAAGATATAAATTTTCCCTAGTGTAAATTTAAAGTAATTCCAGTTTTAGCCACAGTAAATTTTTTAAATTAACAATAATTTTTATTTAATTTAAAAGAATAAAGGGACACTGTACCTCATATGGGCAAAGAGTAGAGCTGGCCTTGGTGATGTGGGTGCCGGTGACCCAGCCCTGAGGGCATGAGAGCAAGAGAACTGGCCCTGTTCTTTGCTACTTGCTGCATTGGGTGAGCTAGCCAGGCTAATGCTGGAGAGCTCACCCTTTTGGTGGGTGGCAATGAGGGAAAGCTGATGAACTGACCAACCCAGCTACGACCCAAGACCAGAACCAGAGCTATGATTTGGCCCACTCCAACATCCACCTCATCTGTGAACTGTCGGGGCATGTGAAGAGACCTGACCTGCAGATCCAAAGCTGTAGGATCTCCATAACACAAGGCAACAACAGAATATCTAAGAGGAGTCCCGGTATCAAGGGTGTAGCAGAAGTCAGAGGTCTTGAACTAGAACAATGACACATTGCAAAGAACTCTTAGAAGTAAAGATGTACGCGCTAAGGGTATATTGTGTGACTCACTCTGTCACACTTCCAAGTCAAGACTCGTGCGTGTGTGTGTGTGTGTGTGTGTGTGTGTGTGTGTGTGTGTGTGTGTTATTTGGTTATTTTTATTATTTTTATTTTGGGGATTTTGTTTTGTTTGGTTTGGTTTGGTTGTTCTGTAGCTAGAGTTTTCCTGCCTGGCCCACAGTCAGGACAAATCTCTGTCACCTGCCAGTCCCACAGCTGCTCAGACCCAACCAAGTAAACACAGAGACTTATATTGCTTACAAACTGTATGGCCATGGCAGGCTTCTTGCTAACTGTTCTTATAGCTTAAATTAATCCATTTCCATAAATATATACCTTGCCACGTGGCTCGTGGCTTACCGGCATCTTCACATGCTGCTTGTCATGGCGGCAGCTGGCAGTGACCCCTCCCACCTTCCTGTTCTCTCAAATCTTCTCTCTGTTAGTCCCGCCTCTACTTCCTGCCTGGCCACTGGCCAATCAGTGTTTTATTTATTGATCAATCAGAGCATTTGACATACAGACCATCCCACAGCATTGTTCTTTTAAATTTTGTTTTGTTTTGGCAGGGGAGGTTGCAAAGGTAGAGGGTGGATATGAAGGGACAGGGAGATGGATGGGTTTGGGATGTATCATATGAAACCCACAAAGAATTAATTGAAAAAAAAATAAAGGTGAGTCAGGCATAGTGGTACATGCCTTTAATCCCAGCACTAGGGAGGCAGAGGCAGGCTGTTGTGGAATATTACTGTAACTATGTAAAGCTGTGTTACATTTGTTTATGTTGCAGAGTATTACATTAATTATGTAAAGGTGTGTTGCATTTGCTTATGCTGCATTTGTTTAGCGATGTAAAGAGGTATTGCTTTGCCTGCCTAGAGTACCAGATGGGTCTAATAAATTGCTGAATGGCCAATAGCTAGGCAGTAGAGTGATGGGGTTTGGTGGGCAGAGAGAATAAGTAGGAGGAGGAATCTAGGCTACAGAGAGAAAAGAATCAGGGAGAGCAGAAGATGCCTGGGGCCAGTCACCTAGGCAGCTGCCAGCCAGCCAGACACAGAGGAAGCAAGAAAAGTAAGACATATAGAATGAAAGAAAGGTAAACATTCCCAAGGCAAAATGTAGATGAAGAGAAACAGACTAAAATAAGTTATTAGGGCTAGTGGGACAAACCTAAGCTAAAGCCGAGCGTTAACAACTAATAATAAGCCTCTATGTCTTTATTTGAGAGCTGGTTGGTGGTCAAAAAAGACTGCTACAGCAGGGGGATCTATGTAAGTGAGGCCAGCCTGGTCTACAGAGGGAGTTCTAGGACAGCCTGGGCTACATGGAAATACCGTATCTAAAAATAAATAGATAGATAATAAATAAATGCACAAAATAGCCTGTAAATTCTGAGAAGAAAAGTATTATGTAAGAGAATAGTAATAGTAATAATATAATAACCAAAGCATTGTGGTTTTGGTACAAAATGACATACAGAAAAAGAAAGATGGGGGTGAGAGGGAGGGGGAGGGAGAGAGAGAGACAGAGAGAGACAGAGAGACAGAGCGAGAGAATTAGGAAATGTTACAAACATTTGATCATGCAGCTGATTCCTAATGTGTTTATATATTGGGAAAAATTAAAGCTAGGAATTTAACATGTATATTCTCTCCTTACTTCAGAGAAAATGTGTAAGGCTCATGAAAACCTTAAAATATAAAATCATAAGAGATCATATAAGAAGTTACATCTGGATATTTAATTAACATAAAATAAAAAGCGATGATAGAGATAAACATAACAATGTACACACATAAAATCAATATAGTTTGATTAATTGAACATTAGAGAAAATATTAGTAACTTATATAATGAATAAATGCAATAACACATTTATCAATAAGAATAAATTCTTTAAAACAAACCATAGGCAGTAAAACCGAAATACAAATGATAGCTCAGTTTTCATCCTAATTAGGCAGGAAAACACGACAGCTTTTACCCATTGAAATAATCAGTTTTAAACAATAAGTCTTTAGTGGACTTAAAAGCCAGTCTGTCTTTCTCTAGTTTCATTAAAATTCATTCATTTCCTTGTTGTGTTATCTAAGTAAGACTTGCATTAGATTTTTGGCCTAAGTTGAGTTCTCAAAAAGATCTGTCAAAACTAAGCTCCTGAAAGCACTCAAGTAGCAGGCATCAACCCCTAGCCTCTCATGTCTGAGCAGCAGGCATTGGTCCACAGCTATTGTGGGACTGTCTTGTAGAGTTCAGCTTTCCTTTGTGATTTCTGAAACTGCATATGCAGAAAGGAAACAAGTATTTTACTTACTAGAAAACCTGAATTACAAAAGTGGGCAAACCAGAGAAAGGCAATGGTCTATCTGTTTAACATCAGGAGCCTTGCTGAATTTATTGAATGAAAGTAATATGCAGGAAATGATGAACTTTGGCAGTGATTTGGAGGATAGTGTGGTAGGGAGGAAATGAAAAATAAGATGAAACCTAGGAACATGTCTGAGAGTTATTGAGGTGAGAAGTAAGGAAAATAATTATCAGAGAAAGAGGAAAAGGAATTAAAAAAAAACCATGAATTGAAGGGACACTAGCCCACTTGAGCATGTGGCTCTGGCAGGCCTTGTCCTTCTCCCCAACTCCCTCTGCCTTGCTAAAAACCATTAGATTACACTCCCGAAGCTAGCCCTCAAGGTCTATTCCCTTAGTTGGCCAATCCTGCCCCTGAGGCTGACTATCAAGGTCCAGCTATCAAAGTATTGAAATCTGGCAATCAAAAGTCCCTTTTGGCTCTCCTAATTAATATGCATAATTAAAATTAAAACCTCATCCTAACACAGGGTTTCCCCTTGTCCTTTATAAACTGTCATTTTCTATGTGCCACTGTCTGTCTACCCTCTAACATTGGTACAAATGCCCCTTTTCCCTCCCCCCTTTTCCCTCCCCTTCTCTTTCTTCTTCTGTCTCCTCTCTTTGTCCCTTCTCTCTGCCCTCTGTTCCTCTGGGGCAAATAAATCTTTGTGCTGAGAACTTGGTCTGGAGACTTGGTCTTGGGGGGTCCTGAACTGATACTTTTCCCTTCATGAATGACTTGAAGATATGGGGTATAAGGAGGAAATAAAATAGTTATAAAAGTGACTATAAAATTTGAATCTACATTTAGAATATGTCAGTAAGTTGATGACATTAATGAGGAGAGAAATTACTTGGTAATGAACATGCTCTTCCCTAAATAGCTTCAAAAGTACAGAGAGGACTTACAACAAAGCTTTAGTTTTAGCTGGTTTCAAAGATAATCATGTTTTTTCTTCTATCTTTTTACATATAGAATTTCCTCAGAGCATTGGTCTAAAATTTCAAGAAGATGAAATGGCTTCTGTATTCCTCCCATATCTAAAACTACTGACATTCATGTTTTGTTGATATAATTTTCAGACTTTGCTTTAAACACTGAAATTCAAAAGAAAATGCTTAGAGTATGCTTTTGAACTTTGAGTGTTTCATTAAGTATACAATACACAATTTGTCATTTTTTCAAGCTTCCTAACTTTGAAGGGATTCAGCTATGCTTAAGTATATACATTCATAGGAACATTATGTTTAGAATGAAAAATAAGAATGAAAAAACACAGTTTTGCAATATTTTATGAACTGATAATGAAGATCAGATCTTGTGAAAAATATGATATTGAGAAAAGTGTATTCACCTTTTTAAAAATATTTTTTACTTAAGATGTGTCAAAACTTCATCTTGTCACTTCATAGTTCAGAGCATCTGTGCTATTTTTTTTTCTTCTCTTATACATTACATCCAACTGCAATTTTCCCTCCCTCTTCCCAGCTCCCTTCTCTACCTTCACTCTTGCCTAGATCAACTCTTCTTCAGTTTCTCTTCAAAAAAGAGCAGGCCTCCCAGGAATATCAAGTGTACATGGTATAACAAGTTACAATAAGACTAGGCACAAACCCTCACAGGCGTTGGTGTTTCTTAAGCAGGACTCCTATTCTAGTCATCTGGGAGGCAGACAGGGAGAATCAACAGTCGAGGCAGGCTGGAGACCAAATAGGAGTTGAAAGTGAGAGTCCTGTAGATGTGGCAATAACAGATAAGGCACCTGTCTGGACTTGGCGCACAATCTTGTTCTGAAAACCCTCAACTGATTTGGTTTCCTTGGAGCATCTTTTGTATATTCAGTTAATACCATTTTTGTTGTCCATGTGCCAAGTGTTATTGTTACAGCCTATCCAAGAATTCCATGGTTAGTAGAATTTGGATGGAACCTAATTGATAGATGGAACAGAAAGGAGCCTGATTTGGAGTACTAGACCAGGTTTGCAGTAATATACATATATATATATATATATATATATAGCACTAGACCAGAGGTTATATATATATATATATATATATACATTACACATGCATACATATACATATATATACAGAGAGAGAGAGTGTGTGTTCTGTATACTGAAAATTAGAATTCATTCTTAGTTTCTATAAAATATGGGAAAGTTGTTTTTGCTTTTGTTTGTTTTGGTCACTTAAGACATTTGTACTTATAGGTCGAACCTCTTCAAAGCTATAAATTGAAGAATTTGATGGATTATAAATCTGCTAAAGAATTTTTAATCCTATAAAATTTATGATTAAATGAATGTTCTAATGAAAGTCTGTTAAGGAGTCAAATTCATGATTATAAATGACTTAAATATTGATTCAAGTCAGGCCATACTGCACACCAAATCTACTTGTGTGGCTGCCTAGTTGTAGTGACTCTGTAGTGACAAAGCTATACTCTGGCTTTGCCTTTCTCATAATATCTTTAGAAATATATAAAACGAATTAAAGTAATTACCTCAGTTTAAGAAAAGGAAAGAATTGCTGGCTCGAAGTGAGAAAGACAGAAGGCTGGAGCTTCAGTTTTAAAATCAGTTTCTATTTAGCTTTCTTTGTGGAAGCTGCCGGGACTTCCACAGTGCCAGGACTCCCTTCAAAGATCTTCCTAGTAATGACAGCATTGTGGATTCTAGGGCTCTTATATCTCCTGTAACCTCATGCCCACATGATGGCCCATAGGCATAGGCTTATATAAACACATATATACCATGGCCACTTTAGCCAAAGACAAGAGACAACTAAAATTGACTCTGCAGGGGTAAGAAAAAGACTTTAGCAGATAACAAATGGCCTGGTTAGCTTTTTTTTTTTTTCCAACTGGATGCAAGCTAGAGTCATTTGGGCAGGACCCTAAATTGAGAAAATGCTCCCACCAGATTGGCTTAATCAGTGCTTAGTCAGTTGGTGGACCCATCCCATAGACAGTGATGCCACCCCAGGGAGGTGGTTCTTGGTAGAATAAAAAAGGAAATTGGGCAAGCCTCAAGGAGCAAGCTGGTAGGCAGCACTCCTCCATTGCTTCAGCTCCTGCTTCTGTCTCGGCTTTCTAGGATGATGGACTGCAAATTATAAGAAGAAATAAAAGCCTTCCTTCCTTAAAAAAAATGATTCAAGTAATTGTGAAAATTAAGCATGTAATGCTTCTATCAATTTTATTAACAATATACAACACAGTAATTGCATTTTTGGGGGTGTGGGTGAAACAGAGTCTCACTCTATAGCCCAGGCTGAGTTGGAACTCATTATGTAATCAAGGCTATCTGAGTGCACTCTTACCTACATCTTGCTGAGTGTTGTGGTTACAGGTATGAGCCAGCATGTCCAGCTAATAATTGTACTTCTAGCTTCTTGAGAGGTAACAATATATTACTATGATTTATCTTTCTTCAGTATTGTTGAAAAAATAGCTTATAAAATCTCTCATTCAAGATGGAAGATCAAGCTTTTGGAACTATGAGTTTTTCAAAACTAAGAATAAAAACAAGACATTAGGCTTGAAAGAAGAAGAGGTAGGCACACTCAGGGAATTAAAGGATGTGTATGATCAATATACATTGAATAAATTAAAAAGAAATGTGAGATATTTCTGTGGCAATGCTAAAGTTGTGAACCTTGAGCTCCATGTCCTTGAGCTCAAACCTTGAGCTCCTTACTCCCTCTGTCTTACTTCTTTCCTTCTTTCCTCCCATTCTCTTTCTCTCTTCTTTACCTCTCTTCTTTTCTGTCATTTTATACTTGATGACATTATATGTTTTCTATGGTTAGTTGGAATTCCATGATAGTAGAACAATGTAGAATGAACATTCACAATGAAAATAGAGTTTTAACATACTTCATAGGATGCTGTCAGTAAGATCTGCCTAAGAGCAAGCTGCTCCAAAAACTCTGGGGGTTTGATGGCATCACTGGGCCTTACATTCCTTTTTCACCTATGAAAGGAATGGTGCTTTGGAGATTAATCAGTATTAACAGCTATATGACAGGTTATTTACTTGCCTGACACTCTTACTAATTCTTAGGCTTGATAATAGCTTTTCTCCCTTATGACACAGAAGAATTTTTAAATGATTGACTTTAAATGTTATTACAGTGTAAGTGGACTCAGAATTAATTTTAATCAAATGGTGATGGAAGGGTTTGCATGAATTAGGAGCATTGCTTGAATATCGAGCTATATTTTTGTAATACAGAGAACTAGCAATTTAAATTTCATTGCACAATAATCATTTTATTCAGTTACATATCACACAGAGCAAGAGATAAGTTAAGCTTATTACATTTCAAAAACATTTCATTGAGCTGTTAAGTATGAATGTTTAAGGATGTCAAAGGACTCAACGATAGATCATTTCTGAACTTTTCCTGTCCTTCCATCCCTGACCTCACACCCTGCGCTGTCTTGTTATCATCAGCAGCACAGCAGGTATTTATTTATACATGAGAGATGGAGTCTGGAGAGATAACTCGGCAGTTAAGAGCACTTTCTGTTTTTCTAGAGATCCCTAGAATGGTACCCAGCACCCAGATCGGGCAACTCACAGTCATCTGTACCTCCACCTTTGGGGATCTGGCATTTTCTTTTGGACGCTTGGGCATGTATGGCATATACTCAGACATAAATAAAAACACACAAACACACATACACACACACATGTGCATGCACAAGTAAAGATAAATCTTAAAAAAATCTTTGCACTGGTATGTTTAAAAATGTATTCATTTTGAGTTTATTCCCAATTTTGACATGTATTAATACTCATACAAATATTTCTCATGTTTATTGTGATCTCAAATCTTTTAGAAGCTAATTTTTATGATACTATAAATTATTTGACTTGGTGTTTTATTTATACTTCACAAAGAGTATGTTTTATTTTTATATAGAATACTGAATTTTCTGATATGTTCATAAAACAACCAGATTAAAATTAATGTAATTAATTGGAACAATTGAACATGTTGCAGAACTAATAATGAGTAATGCTAATTATAAAAATCGTTATTACAGAAAAGCCCAGAGTCTCTTATATCCCAAAAACCATTTAAAGACAACAGCAACTTTCATTTACTTTAATTAAGCACTTGATTCTTAGCTCTTTGTTTTATACATTTAGCTTATAGCAGTCTAGAATAAATGTAAGCTTATTGTAGTATCAAAAAGGAAATACAAATGGTAGTTTATTGTATAAAAAATGACTCCCATATACAAATGAAATGAGTAATAGGTTTTAAGGTTAAGATATCAATATTTCATATTAATTTTAAACCTGTAATCAATAGGAACAAACAGATAGAATGAAAAATTTAAAATCATTTTGTTTTATGTGTATGAGTACTTTGCCTGCATGTATGTTTGTGCATCATGTGTGGGCAGTGCCTTTGGGGAGCCAAAGGTGGTTGTTGGCTCCCCTGGAACTGGAGTTACAGATGATTGTGAACTACCATATGAGTTTTGGGAATTTAACCTGGGTCCTTTGAAAGAACAGCCAGTGCTTCTAACTAATGAGCCATCCTTCTAGCTGCTGAAATATAATTTTTTTAAAGTCAGAAAATGCAGTTTTGCCTAAGAAATACATAAAATTTATTAACTTTGCATAATAGTATTTAATCAGAGAAAAAAGCAAGGCACAATACCTTTGAAGTTCATACAAAACTTGCTTTTAGGCATAATGTTTTCCTTTAAAATGAGCTCAAAATCAATTCAAATGTGTGTTTCTGCAGATCTGATGGTAAAGCACTGAAATTTTGGTGCATTTTTATGTTGTCTCAGCTGAATTAGACTAAACGTTTAGATTATTTATTTTGAGTTTAGTTCTGAGTAAACAAGACAAATCACTTTTAGAATGATATGGAAGTATTAAATTAGAAGAAGGCATTCTTTGAGCTTTACAAATGAATTAAAGGCTAAATGAAGGCAAGATGTATAAAAAACCTTGCATTCTGATATTAGGTATACTGGATCCTCATTAAATGTATTCGTGTGTCCTTTGTTAGTCAGATTTCTGTCACTGTGAGAAGACAACTGAGATAATCACCTTAAAATATAGAAAGCTGTATGTATTTTGGTCACAGGGCTAGTGGTTTCTCTCCATGATTAATAGGCCTTTGGCCTCTCCTGGCACAGTACAGCATGGTGGGAGCTACTGTGTCACAAGCTGAAGATGTTTGGCACATGTGCCTATGAAGAACATTGTATGTTATAGTACACCCCATTTCAGAGTGTCATTAGAAACTAAGATAATGACTTCTTTCTCTGTCTCTTTGTTTCTCTCTCATGCTCTTAGTTTTTTAACCCTCAAAAATATCTTAATGGGTAAATAATAATTCCTTCATTTTCTGGCTGAGAAATATTAAAAGCACTTGAGCACTAAATGTTTCAGGTATAAAACAAAAATCTAGTCAATAAAGACTAAAGCTTTGCCTGAACTATAGGCATACACTAAATAAAATGCCCAAACTTCAGATAATTTCCCAATGTGCTTCCATAGCACTCAAATCACCTTTAAATTAGTAAGCATATTTTGTTCTGGAAGGCAGCTGTGCTTGTTAATCCTCCCCATTGTTTGAGACCTGAACTCTCTCTGTGTTTCTCAACCCCAGATGATCCTCTGGTGCCTTGCATACTCTTTCAACATAGGGGGAATGAGTAAGGTCACTCATAACTTGTATTGTTAAGATCTTAAAAATGAAGTCAGAGTACTAGAAATTCAAAAAGTACTGGAAAATTTTTAACAGAGAGACAGGGAAGAGGAGAGACTGAGACAAAGGGGAAGGAAACCAGAGAGAATGAAGGAGGGAGGGAGACAGAGATGGAGAGAGAGAGAAAGAGAGAGAGAGAGAGAGAGAGAGAGAGAGAGAGAGAGAGAGAGAGCACAAATGAGCTTGCTCAGAAAGGGTAAAGAAAAAAGAGTGAGATAGAAAGAAAATAAAAGTAGGAATAATAAGATGAAGATAGAGGGTAGACCTCCTGGCCCCTTTTCTATGGATTTTAAGATGCTCTCGACAGTAAGTAGGGATCATAAATGCATACAAAACCACATGAAATTTACTTTCATTGCTTGTATTTCATGAATCAGTGAATGTTGGATAAAAAACTATTAAGAAATTCTGGTCTCAAGTAATCAAATTATTTTATATTTATCTAAACTAATATGTAATACATATATGTGTACATCTATATATCTTAAAAGATATTATCCCACCTGGGCTGGCAATTTTCCCCACAAGAGCCATATGCTACCTACCAAAATCCCCAGTACCAGTAGGGACTGGAGGAAGGTCTGAATGAGTGAAATCCTGAGCATTGTTGGCATGGCCATGGCCATGTTGAGCACTCCCAGGCATTGGGCCCATTGGTTATTGACAAAGCCATTGTATGTATGGGACACACTCAAGTGGGGTGTTAACACTTGCCTTGGAGGTTCCAATATGAACATTGATGAGTGAATGACCAGTGTGTGCAAAGGCAAGCAACCACAGTGTCCTCTTCTGCTGTGGATATCACTCTGTATCAATAAAGCACTGATTGGCCGGTAGCCAGACAGGAAGGATAGGCAGGACTAACAGAGAAGAGAAGAGAGGAAACAGGAAGGTGAAAGGGGAGACTGGCTGGAGCCGCTGAGAGGAGAAGAAAGATGTAAAGTGCCGGTAAGCCACAAGCCACGTGGCAAAGTAGAGATTAATAGAAATGGGCTAAATATAAGAATCAAAGCTAGACAATGATAGGCCTGAGCTAATGGCCAAGCAGTTTAAATAATGTAAGCGTCTGTGTGTTTATTTTATGAATGGGTTCAGCCTGGGAGCTGGAGACTGGCGGGACTTGGGAGCTGGAGAGAAGCTCTCCAGCAACACTCTTCTTTGGTGTTTATAACCTGAGACTGCAGAGACCTCCTATCCAGACTAGTTAACCTCTCTCCCTATGTTGTACCCAATACACATGCAGAAATTCTGGATTATGGAGGTGGCAGACTCTCACATTATCCCAGTTTTACTGTACATGTATCTGTGTGTCTTCTTCATTATCTCACTACCAGTAGTCAGGGTTCCAGGATCCAAACCACATAGATCAATACTAGGCATGAGAAACCTGTGTTCAGGTTGTTGCCTAGTAGTTCAGGTGACTTCCAAAATAATATAGACTATTGCTGTTGCCCTTGGCTCCCTTTCAGAGATCGAGGGTAAGAAAGTCCCTGTTGCTGAAAACACCACACACTTAGGACATAGAACTCAGAAGATTTAAGCTTGATCTAACCTGAAGGTCTCCTTCCTGTGGTCTAGATTTCATAGTAGCAGAAAGTAGCATGCAAGCTGCTAAGGGAATAAGCAATGAGTAGCCCTCCCCAGCTGAGATGCTCATGAAGCACAACTCTGATTAGCATTTCAAGACATCCCTAAAGGTAAAATAATGGCACTCATGTCTTGGCAGTAACCAACAGCTCTTTAATTGAATTTAAGGCCTACTGATCAGGAGGAAAAGCTTTACACTAAAAATTTAGTGAAATATCTAGGACTAGTGAAGTCATGGATCTTAGAAGCAAACTTGTTACTGATACTCAATTAAAGCCTGGGTAATTCCAGCTACATTCTAAAACTTATCTTTATATACACAGGTAACTGTAGTTCTCATTCCTCATCTAAGAACGTTCTCTTTACAGCAAATAGAGACCATTACAGAAAACCACACTGAACACAAGGCAGGGATCAATGGATAGTAGGAAGCCCCGCCACAACACATATATCTTCAAAATATCTCCTGCACATAAGGTCCAGGGAACATCCAGAGGCAACAGAATGATTGTAGGAGCCAGAGGACTACAATGTCTCTCAGAGATGGTACATCCTAGAAATGACTGCCTAAACAAGATCTGACCAATGATAGTGTCAGTAGAAAAAGCTAATGTGGGAGGGGATATCAAGGAGTCTCATCCCTAGATAAAGAACTACATGCAACTAATGACTTCTGAGAGAGAATTAGCCATTCCCAGGAATGAGCCCCCTAATGGGTATTCCAGTACAAGTGATTTGCAATGAATTCATGTATACTTGAATAGCAAACATAGACTCAACAGGTTCTGTGTGTGTGTGTGTGTGTGTGTGTGTGTGTAATATTAATAAAGAAAAACAAGCCATCCATTTGAAAGGGAAATGGGGGCCATGGAGAGGATTAGAAGAAAGTGACATGGAGGGGTTGGAGGGAGAATAAGGAAGGGGGAAATGATATATACTTTAATTAAAATGTTAATTAAAATAAGAAAACTTATAGATGTTTTTCTGATGGAACTTGCAGCCTTGAGTAATAGTTGAAGGCTATCTGTAGCACAGTGAAACAGCACCGGTTTGCATTGGCAATATTTTCAAGCTAAGAGAGAGCTACCCGCAGCCTGTGAATGGCAACCTTGACTTTATTCAGAGCAAGGACTTTCAAGCTTTCACATTCTACTCCATGAGGCACTGCTAAGCTGATGTGCCTTTTAAGAAATAACTTTTGCTCTTTTGAGGATACATGTCAAATATTTCATCTAAGGCAGGCTAATTTACCACTTCACTGATCTTGTTAGCTAATTAAATTACATTGCTTAAGCATACCCTTCATAGTCCTGGTTAATTGTTAGAAATGATTTTTAAAGGATATACAAATACTTAAGACAAGTCAATACAAAAACAACATAGACATAGGTTTTTCAAATTACAGATTGACATATTTTCAAAGATACTGGATAACAATAACACTTAGTAAATATTATTAGTACATTATTGAATATCTACAATAGTGAATTATACTAACAGAATAAATGAAATTAAAACTCTTAGGTACAGATAAAGTTGGGGAATAGATAATAAAAGATGAGATTTCAACATGAATAAGCTATATGAAAATCTTTAGATATAGAAAATAAAAGATTTAATGTTAGTTTGGAACACTGAGAGAATGGAAAGAAGGGGAAGAAAACATTGAAATTGAAATAATTACAAAAATATCCAAAAGTCAGCATTTAGGCCTTTTCCTCAAGATTTTTCTTTTATGTACAAGGTTTTGAAAAGAAAGGTATTTAACATTCCCATGGATGCATCAATGAATCACCCACAACTTTTACTTTCATTGATATATCATTGTCTACCATTGAAAAAGATGTTCACTGAAATCTCAAGTTTTTAGTTTTGTGAGCCCCCCCCTCCCTTGTATCTCTCTTGCTGTGTGTGAATGTTATTTGTGGAAGTATTTTTAATGGGCTCCTTAATTTTGCTTGGCTATGTTTCTCATGGAAGTTATGGCTAGTATTGGCTAGTATTATAAAGATAAATAATTCAACATTTAGATATAATTCCCATCTACTGTGAGCAGTACTTGGCAGAGAAATTGCTCACCATTTGCATATATTGAGAATTCTGTGTTTATTTTGATCCGAAAGTAACAGAGGATCATAAACTGGGAGAACTGGAGGGAGAATTGCAGATAATTTAGTGTCTGGATTCTAGTTCAGCAATACATTTTACAGTAATTTAGTGAAAAGGAAAACAAAACCAAACATGAGCAAAATGGACTAATCTGCTATATATTTATCAGAATTCCAAATTCTGCTATAGTGCAAACTATACCTTTTCTCCTTTAATGGTGTTGATCTGTAGCTAGACAGCGAAGTAAATAATTCTCAAGTGCTCTGGGGCACAGATCTAGTGGCCTTCCCCTGTCAGAGGGACATGTCGTACACACCAGTGGAACTTCAGATCTAGCGGCTTTCCCCTGTCAGAAGGAGAAGCCCTACACACCAATGGAACTTATTCTCCACATGCAGTGTCCTTGCCTCTTTCCTGGGCCTCGATTTCTCAGCATTTCTGACAGACTATATTTGAACAATTTTAATTGTATACTGTTTGAACTATTTGAGTTCCTGTCTCTTGGATCCATCTGAAAGTCTGGAAATTGTAGCTGTTCTTTGAAAAATGAAAGTGGAAAACATCTAGAGTCATGATTAGTAAAGTTTCTTATTAAGTAATAAAAACAAAACAAAACAAAACTATAGACTGGTCTAAAAGCAAATTCCCAAAAAATACCAACAAAAAATTCATTGACTTAGAACTCTTTTTGATAACAAAACAAGACAGAAAATTTTCTTTTCTTTAAAAGGGGAGATATTAAAATTGAAGTTGAAACCAAGGGACAATCTTTTAGTTGTCATATTTTAAATCTTATCTGTCATTAATTTAAACAATAGGTCTGAATTCATTACTAGAGAAGTGTTTCACAGCATACTCTAAGTTAACATCCAGAACTGCCTAAGGTCGACTCTGGCAATGCTGGTTTCTCTTTCTGTATAGAGAACAGTACATAGAAGTAATTATGCCCAATGAACACTAATTTTCTATTATTTCTTTGTGAAAATTATGAATACATATCCATTTTGCATCAAAATCAAATGTTTTCTGAATTTTGATTTTATTACAAATGATAAAAAGATCACATTTCTCTTTGTTTTCTGCTCTTAGCTAATGAAAAAGGGTAGGAGAAAGTACCCAACACTTCTTTCATATCATGGTTATTCTAGTCCAGGTTAGAGATTAACAAATGTAAAAATACATTAAATTTCAAAATTTTTCTTCTGCTTTCATGTTTGTAAAGTAAGTCAGCAAACTACACAACTCTGTGTCTATCACAAAGTAGTCTTCTCATTGCAAGAAGTGACACTGAAGGAGATTTTTAGTTTGAATACAAAACCTGAAGGTATGGGAATCCGTATTAAGAACATGTGTATCTACATTTTCTAAAATGACCATTTAAATAACTTCACTCACTATAAAAAACTATTCTCTCATTCTTCCCACAGAATAATCCTTACTCAAGGCAAGGAATTACTATGACACAGGGCACTTCTGATGTTTTCAAAATCACTATCCTTCTCACAAGGATGTTTTTCTTAAGGTATAAAAATACATAGTATAAGATATTCATAGACTTATTTTAAAATAAATGTGAGATTTAGTTTCTATAGTAAACTCTGATTTAGCTTGTCATAAGTTCTAAATAATATACATGTTAAAAAATTTTCTTCTCTGGGCAGTGGTGGCACTCGTCTTTAATCAACACTTGGGAGGTAGAGGCAGATGGAGCTCTATGAGTTTGAAGTCAACCTGGTCTACAAAGTAAGTTCCAGGACAGCCAAGGCTACACAGAGAAACCTTGTCTCAATAATAATAATAATAATAATAATAATAATAATAATAATAATAATAATAATAATAAGTTGTTTTCTTCATGTGAATATGACAATTGTTTTCTATAATTCCATGGAGAAACTAGCTAATATAAGCTCTTGTGGCTTCAGGATAAATCTATTACCCTTTGGCTTCAACTAATAGCAAAGGCAGAAAGTGGACAAAGGTATTCCTGGCAATTCTGGTTTTTGCCTACAAATCTCAGGCTCTGTCCTTGATAGATATAACAATTTGGGCCAGCCTAAATTGTTTTGTATTGTCTTTTGCTTTCCCTATTGTTGCTTTATCTCCTTATATTTCTTTTTTTTAATTGTCCAATTATCTTAGTTCCTTTCCATGCCTTCTCTCCCAGAAGTTTATGGGTTTCATCTCACAAGATTAATAAGGATCTTCCAAACCTTATTAATGCCACCCCGTCCTTCCTTTTATTTGTAAGTATCAGTTTTAATAACAATTAGATGCAAAGATGCAGACTTTCTTGCTGGGTTTCAATTTTATATCCTCCACCATAACAATTCACTACTTTGTACTATTCTAACTCTGTTCTCTCATTCTGCACAGGGTTACACAGCTTTAATTCCTGTCATTTCCCAAGATTGTTGTATGCAACTGTTCCTTATACCACCTGAATTCCAAAATGTGGATGCTAGGGTCCATGATGATTGTAACTCAGATTTTAAATCAATGCAGTGCTATCAGTGTTTACTAGATTTATGCTTTTGATAATAGCTTAACAATAACCTGATGAATGATTGAGCTTGTGTTTGTATTGTAGGCTGTGTAGGTATCTCTGTTAGTGGGGAACAAAACCTGGTGTCCTGTGCATGAGCATCCCTTGGCT
>CABHPH010138984.1:0-21289 GCA_902168325.1 Peromyscus nudipes
CAAAGCCTATCCAGTAGTCACAGACTCACCTTAGGTCATGTAACTGGTGCTCTTCACACCGAGTAAACTGAACCAGAGTGGAATAAAAGGGTCAAGGAAATAACACGCACTATTACTAAGAGCTTCAGGTTTGGGTGTGTGTGTCTGGCGTTGTAGTTTAAAATACAGTTCTTGGGGATGGAGAGATGGTTCATGGTTAAGAACAATTACTGCTATTCCCAAGGACCCAAGTTCAACTCCCAGCATCCATGTCAAGTAGTTTGCAACTTCCAGTAACTCCAGTTCCGAGGGATCCAATACTTTCTTCTGCCCTCTCAAGGTATCCACGCACATATCACAATTAATTAATTAAAAATCATATGTATGTATTTATTGATGTTACTATCAGCCTGAAGAGTGGGGCACATGGCTCAGTGGGCAGAGTGTTCAGTGTGCAAACACAAGGACGAGTTTGATCCCCAGACCCCTTGCAAAAGAACCAGATGTGGTTTGTAATCCCAGCACTGGGAAGGCAGAGGCAGGAGGGTTCTGGGGTTCACTGGCCAACCAGTCTAGCTTACTCACCAAGCTTCAGGGTAACAAGAAATGACTCTCGAGGTTGTCCTCTGGTTTCTACAAGCACATGAACACACGTATATAGCCATATATATATGGGAATACACACACACACACACACACACACACACACACACACCAAAAAAAAACCAAAAAAAAAAACCTAAAACCTTCTGGCTTGAAACTGAACTATGATATATGGCGGGAAGCCAGGTTAGTTGTTATGTTTAAAGTATTTTCTGCTTCTCCCAGATGACTGTGAGCTAATGTAGGAACTAACCCAGGCTGTGGTATAGCTGGATATGAATGAATTAAGGATTGCAGCTTCCCTCCTGGAGATCTTCCACTTATAACCCTGCTTAAGAAACAGAATTTTAAAAATTAAAGATAGCATACTTTAAAAAGATTTTTTTCAAGAGCAGTTGTTGGTTCACAGCGACATTGAGAATTTATGGAGATTTCCCATATGGCCCCTTATCCCACACATGCATAGCCTTCCCTATTTCACTCCTCATCAGAGTGAAAACTGACCAACCTATATTGATACATTGTTATCTCTCAAAGTCCATCTTTACTGTGTTTTCTGTGAGTTTGCACAAACGTGTGCCCGGTGCAGAGTCACTGCAATTGCATCAAAAGTCCTTCCACCGTTGGTGTTAACTGCTTTTCTCCTTGCTGCAACAAGACACTTGGCAAAAGCCACTGACAGGAGAAAGGTCTGTTTGGGCTCGTTTGAAGTTACAGTCCATCAAGGGAAGCCTCGGTGGCAGGACCTTGGGGCAGCTGGTCACACTGCATCCACAGCTGGTGAACACAGGTGCTCAGCCCACTCTCTCCTTTTCACTCAGTCTGTGATCCCAGACCACAGAACGGGGCTGTCCACAGCTAGGGTGTGTCTTCCCACCTCAATCAGCCTAACTGGCAAATCCTTGCAAACGAGCCCAGAAAGCTTCTCTTTGGTGATTCTGGATTCTGCCAGGTTGTCAGTCAACATTAACCATCACATTATCCCAAGAGTCTTCCCTGCTCTGCCTGCCCATTGCCCCCACCCCCAAACTTCTGTAGATCAATGATCTCTTTCGTTTTCACAGTTTCCCCTTCCTGGAACGCCACAGAATTGAAGTGCCACAGTTTGCAGTCTTTTCAAATCAGCTCCTTCCCCACATGAATGTGCAACTGGCTGTCAGTAGAGTCCTTTGGGGCCTTGATGTCTCATTTCTTTGTAGTGCTGAACAACAATCTAGACCTGACAGATAAGAGCTTGTCCATTCTCCTAAGGAAGAACACCTCAATTTCATCCAGTTTTGGCCAACCATGAGTATATCTGCTATACACCTCTATTCAAGTTATTGTGTGGATGTGACAGCTCAACATTTCAGCTCCCCTGGATGAATGACAACAAGTAATTGCTACATTGTATGATGAGGATGTGTTTGGCTTTGTGAGAAACCAATAAACTGCCCTCTAAAGTGCCTGTATCATTTAGTGTCACCACCAGCCGAACAGAATTGCTCTTGAGCTCTGTGTCTTTGCCAACATTTACTATTCTCCATATTCTGGATTTTGGCCACTCTGATTAGTGTGTGTAGTAGTATCTCCCTGTCATTTTATTTCCCTAATGACGTATGATGTAGAATGCATTTTTATACTCCCTCTCTCTCTCTCTCTCTCTCTCTCTCTCTCTCTCTCTCTCCCTGTGTGTGTGTGTGTGTGTGTGTGTGTGTGCGTGTGTGTGTTTGTGTGTGTGTGAATGTATAGATATTCTTTGATGACGAGTTTGTTAAGGTCTTTGGCTCACTTTTCAATTAGACTCTTCATTTTCTTATTTTAAGTTTCAATGTTCCTGATATATTTTGGGCAGTAGTCCTTCTCAATGTGCCCTTTGTAAAGATTTTGTCTTCCCCTATGTTTGCCTTTTAATTCTCTTCACAGAGCCCCTTTCACGGGGCAGAACGTTGTATGGCTAATCAACAACTTTGTCATGGGTTGCACTTTTGATGTTGTAGATGTTATCACTAAATCTGAAATTATCTGAATTTTCTCCTATTTCATCTTCTAGTTTCACAGTTTTGTGCTTTATGTTGAGGTCTGTGGCCCATTTTCATTAATATTTATAAAGGATATAGAACTGATTCTCAAATCACATTTTGTGGGGGGATGTCTGGCTATTGAGCACCAGCTCCTGAAAAGACTCCCCTTCGTTGTATTATCTTTGCTCCTTTTCAAAAACCATTAGCTTTCATTTTGTGGTTCTATTTATGGAGTATATACTCAGTTATGTTGATCTATTTGTCCATTTGCCAATACTATACTGTATTGATTACTGTACTTTTTGTAAATCTTCAAATTGATACTGCCAGACATACAGTTATCCTGTGTGTGTGTGTGTGTGTGTGTGTGTGTGTGTGTGTGTGTCTGTGTGTCTGTGTCTGTGTGTGTGTGTGTGTGTGTGTGTGTGTGAGAGAGAGAGAGAGAGAGAGAGAGAGAGAGAGAGAATGCTGCTTGTGTCATCAGAGTTCAGAAGAGTGTTTTCCTCAATTGCTCTTCACCTTATTTTTTGAGACAAGGTCTCTCACTGAACCTAAAATTTGCTATTTTAGCTAATCTGGCTGTCTAGCAAGCTCCTAGGATACTTGTGTCTTTGTCCCTCAATGCTAGGATTATAACCATGTATAGCTATTACCATATTACCAGGCTTTTTACACAGATGCTGGGGATTAGAACTCATGTTCTCTTGCTTGCCCCTCCCTTTGGCCATTAGACTATTCAAGCAATGGACCCCAAGCAATTAGAATCTCCCCAGGAATCTCATGCTGCATCAAAAAAGAAGAAAAGAGGGAAAAAGGAGTGAAGCCCAGGTTCTCGCCAGAGGAGGGACTCAGCTTAGGAACTGAGAAAATGAGTCAGTATGGGTAGGACCACACTGTGAGCAGGATTGCTAACATACATGCACTTCTTGACCGCTTTTAAAACTTGAACCTCGTGTTAGTAACTTGAAAATGGACTGGGGAGGTCACTGCACCCCTTTGTCTATGTCTCTTCCCTGTGTGGCCACACTGAATAAATTCCCTTCTCCACTTTTCACTGTTACTTGTGTAATTGCCTACTGAGGAGGAGTGGCCAAGTCTGGCTCATTACAGCTACCAGAGCCTGACCTTTGACACTAAAATATCCAGTAACATTGCCCATGCATCCCAAATCTGGAATCACATGCACTCCACTGTCTCCAAGTCTTCATCTTCATCGCATTTTAGATGTTTTCAATTTGGTTCCAGAAAAAGCAAAGCCATCATCCTCTACCTTTCCTTTATTAATGTAGTGTGGTGGTATTGTGTTCCCTAAAATATTGTGTATGCTAATAAATTTATCTGGGGTCAGAGAACAGGACAGCCACAATATTAAACATAGAGGTTAGGCAGTGGTAGCATATGCCTTTAATCCTAGCATTCCAGAGACAGAAATCCCTCTAGATCTCTGTGAGTTCAAGGCCACATTGGAAACGGCCAGGCACGGTGATACACACCTTTAATCCCAGAAAGCCACACCTTTAATCCCAGGGAGTGGTGGTAGAAAGCAGAAAGGTATATAAAGCGTGAGGACCAGAAACTAGAGGCATTTGCCCTGGAGAGGCATTTGCCCTGGAGAAGCATTTGGCCTGGAGAAGCATTTGGCTTGGAGAAACATTTGGCCTGGTTAAGCATTCAGGCTTTTGAGCAGCAGTTCAGCTGAGACCCATTCTGGATGAGGGCTCGGGGCATCCAGTCTGAGGAAACAAGATCAGCTGAGAAGTTGGCCAGGTGAGGTTAGTTGTGGTTTGTTCTGTCTCTCTGACCTTCCAATGTTCACCCCAATACCTGGCTGAGGTTTGATTTTATTAATAAGAACTTTTTAAGACTCATGCTACATCTGGCGCCCAACGTTCGTGGTATGAATTCACGAAAAAAGCCTCTTGCCTGTGACCTTGTGAGCCCCAGCTCAGAACTGAGCTACACTCGGCCAGTTGTGGTGAAGCACACTGGTTGGATTCACTGAAGAAGGTAGAGGCAGGAGGATCCTGAGTTTGAGGCCGGCCTAGGAGGCTTGCTAAGGAGAAGCTTAGGTCAGGACCCGGCTACAAACGGTGGCAGTGGGACCATGGAGGCAGTGGCTGCTACTCCACGTTGCTGGCTGCTTCTCATCGTGTTGGTGACTGCAATGATGCTGCTACCTGGGACAAAGGGTTTACCACTGCTTGTTCAGAGAAGAATTGCCAGGACCATCGTGTTACAAGAAAGCATCGGCAAAGGTCAGTTTGGAAAAGTTTGGCAAGACAAATGGTGGGGAGAAACTGCTGTGAAGATTTTCTCTTCTAGGGAAGAATGTTCATGGTTCCGAGAGACAGACATTTATCAGACTGTGATTACTCCAAACCACAGAGGAGGCAAAAAAAAAAAAAGTCTGCAGGGAACCATGACCATGCCTAACAGTGACTTTGGAATCTTCAAAAGGATGACAGGATCCCACAATGATGATTCTACATGGACTACGGTAAAGCTATTAAGCTGATTAACACCAAGAAAAGATCGACTTTGGAGTACAAACTGTTTAGGACAATTTTGAGATGACTAGCCGAGATGATCCAGCCTGAAAGACTACTGGAGCAAGGACTTATGACAAGCCCTGAACTTTCCTTCAGTAATTCACATTTATAAGTTTGGAATTCTATTGAATCCTTCTCTCTGCTTCATTCTTCTAACACATGTATGTGTGTACCAGGAGAAAATTGACATTTGTTTGGGTGTAGTCTTTTCTGCTTTAGGGTTTCCCTCTCCAATTCCACTCCATACCAGCACCAGAAAACCCTTCCCTGTAGCTTCATGGGGAAATTTCTCTCCAGAGAATTGGGGATTCTCATCCCCTGGTGTGTGTCCTGCTACCATGCATTCCTTACATTGAAACAACATGCTGTTTTGTGACTGTTACACCAGTCTCATGGAGTAATGTGAACAGGAAGATGGATTCTTGTTCTTCCTGCAGTGGTGATGCCCTCACCTGGGCTGCCACTCCCATCCACTTTGTGGTCATGAAGATCCCTCTCGTCATCCAAAGCCCAGTTTCTAATATCCTGTGATGATGATGATGGTGATGATGGTGGTGGTGGTGGTGGTGGTGGTGGTGGTGGTGGTGGTGGTGATGATGATGATGATGATGATCTTCCTCAAAAACTCAAGGTCTCCTATTATCTGCCTTCTTTGATTCCTGCCACCCTCATGCACAAGCTGGTCTTTAATTGTACAGATATATTACATCTCCCTTACATGGCCTGTACAGCAGTCTTGCTTGAAGGCAAGCACCATAACGTGTAATTTTTTGCATGCTTTTCTTCTGCTCTGTCTGCCTATGACCTTCTTATCCCTCTTGTCATCTACAGTACCCAGTTACTTTTTGCTGCTGTAACAAAATACCATGGCCAAAAGCAACGTATGAATGAAAGAGTTTTCTTTAGCTCATGGTTTCAGGAAGAAAGGTCGCGATGGTTGGGGGAGGCATGGCTCCAACTGAAAGATCACACCTCAAAGGCAAACATGAAACAGAGTAAAATAAAAGTGAGGTGATGTTATAAATTCTCAAAGCCAACCCCCAGTGACATGCTTCTTCCAAGAAAGTTGCACTTTCTAAATCTACCCAGACAGCACCACCAACTGGAGAGCAAGGGTGCAAATACCTGAGCCTGTAAGGGACATTTCTTGTTCAAACCAACACATATACCTAGGCCTTGAAATCACTCAGTCTGTGAAACTGTTACACAGAGAACTGACATCAAAACTCGCCATTTCGTGAGCACAGTGAGGAAGCCCGATGTGTCTGTTTAGCTCTTTCATGAAGCAGATAACGAGAAAGAAAGAGACCCAAGAGAGATTTTGAGAGATTTAGAGGGATCAGTGTTTTGAGGGGAAAAGAGGACAATCAGTGGAAGTGGGGCAGTATTTCTCTCCAGAGAAGCACAATTCAGGGATGATCCTTGTAAAAGAGAGAAAGGGTAGGGGGATGAGATGGTATATGTTATAAGAAAGTCTCTGCCAGTGACTAAAGCAGTGGTTCTCAGCCTGTGGGTCCTGACCCCCTTCGGAGTCTTAGATATCCTTCATGTCTGATATTTGCATTACGATTCATAACAGTAGCAAAATTACAGTTATGAAGTAGCAGTGAAGATAATTTTATGGTTGAGGGGGGTCACCACACATGAGGAACTGTGTGGTGTTAGGAAGATCAAAAACCACTGGACTAAAGTCTCCAAGCAAAAGTTTCCAGAAGGTGGGGACTTGGCTTTCCCAGAGAAAGGCAGAAACGACTGCTGAGCTAACCTGTCATCTCGTGCAGCCCCTGGAGAGTGTGGCAAGGGTGGCCTCGGAGGTAAGTTTGCAGCGCAGCGGCTGTGGGCACCACCAGTTAGTCACATGTATTGGCATGTAATTATGAGTGGCAACTGGGACACTGGAATGAACGGTGAGCTGTGGACCCCACCTGCATCCCTTCTAACTCCATGCACTCTCTCAAGTGTCTCTTTACTTCCATCCATAGAACAGGACTGACCAGTTGCTGATTGTGTATGGTGGCTAATTTTGTGTTCAAATTGGCTGAGCCAGAGGATACCTGGGTAGCTGGTAAAATGTTACGTCTGACATGTCTGGTAAAATGGGGGTTCCAAGAGAAATGAGCGGGTGCATCAATAGACTGTAAAGACTACCTCAACCCCTAGTGGGGATTGTACCATCCAGTACACTAAAATAGAGCAGAACAAATGGGTAGAGGAAGGTTAATTCAGTCTGCCACCTTCTCTCTTTTCTCTTCTCTTCTCTTCCCTCCCCCCTCCACCTGTCTCTCTTCCTCTCTCCTCAAGCTAGGATAGACATCTTCTTATAGCCTTGGATGACAGAATTCCAGGTCCTTGAGCCTCCAGACTGGAAATTATCCCCAGTTGCCTCTGATCTCAGGCCTTAGAACTCAGTTATCCTACCAAGATGGTTTTTTCCCCTAGTTCTCCAGGTTGCAGTCAGCAATTCTAGAACTTTTCTACTTCCATAATTTCCTTAGCCAATCATTGTCACAAACTATCTGTCTACCATCTACCTATCCATCCATCCTATCAGCTCTGGGTTATCATGAGGTCCACACATTGGCAGGAAGATACACCATCATGTCTGTACTGCACATGCTTTATCAGTGCTACATAAGTGTAGGAACACCCGGTGTTGGTGAAACACCGTGTATAGACAACGAACACAGCAAGCATTTATTCCATTTGATGACCCTGCAAGGGAGGCAGGACAATCATCACTCCTCCCCATGTTCTCTGACCAGCTGGCCCGTTGAGGAGAATGCCTCTGGGAGGGAACTTCACAGTACTCAGTACAGATAAGGACAGGATCCCGCGCATACTTGCCAAGTGAAATCAGTTGAGACCATAGAAGGGAAGGAACCAAGTTTCTCAGGAAAACATGTGGATCCTTCTGATCCAGGTAGCTATTAGACGTGGCACAGATACCATCTGGGACAGGCATGAGCCTTTATAGTCACAGGTTAAAAAGGAAAAGGAAAGCAATACCTCCTGCAAACTTGAATAAAGTGAATTCTGATCTGGGCACACAAGCACATAGGTATCAAGAGGGTACACTGATGTGTGTTTCACAGCTCAGGGAAAGAAGACACTGTCATTAAAACTTTTTTCTGATTATGCAGGATTAGAGGGTTCATATTTTTCTGGGTGTGGTGGTACACAAAATGTTATTCCAGGACTTGGTAGGCAGAAACAAGAAGATTAAGACTTTGAGAAAAGACTGGGCTATAGGGCAAGATTCCGCCTGAGAGAGTGGGGAAAATTAGGGAGGTGGGGAGGGAGAGACTGTGCCTTCAAGGCCTGCCAGCTACTGTGAGTCTTTGGAGTAAGTATTGCCTGAATAATACCTTTCCCATAAGGACTTTGGAACACAAGATTTGTGCCAAATAGTAGCCTCAGTGCTAACTCTTTCCTTAAAGAAAAAGAATGGAAAAAGAAAAACCAGGTACAGCGATGTTCTTCTTGTATAACCTATCTGAAAAAGGCACAAATGTAGCCACAATCCCATGCCAGGGGTGTCAATAGCAGAGGGGGATTTATAAAGTACATGAGCCATGTGCCAGGATTGAATACACAAGTATAAGAGCTGTAGAAGACACTGAACATGGGTGCAGGTATGGGCTGAACCCCAGAAAAGTATGTCAAAGTCCAAATTTCCAATAGTTCACAATGTGATCTTGCTTGGCAGGGGGTAAGCATGGTTCTTTACAGAGGGCATCAAGTTAGAATGACATTAGAATGAACCCTAATTCAATGCTGTTAGTATCCTTATGAAAAAGAATTTGGATACAGACTCATGCCCATGAAGCGAGCATCATGTGGCACTGACAGCAGAGTTCAAAGTTCTTCTCTGTAAGTCAAGGAACTCCAAAGACTCCCAGCTGTCTGGAAGATTTCTCTGGTCCTGCCCAGCCCCATGAACCCTGCAGCCACTCATAAAATAATCACTCAGAGGCTTATATTAATTAAAACTGCTCAGCCATTAGCTCAGGACTACCACTGACTAGCTCTTACATTTAAACTCAGCCCATTTCTGTTAATCTATATGTTGCCATGTGTTCCATGGCTTTACCTGTGTGCCATTACATGCTGCTTCCTGGATGGTGGGCTGGCATCTCCCAACTCAGCCTTTTTCTTCCCAGAATTCTCCTTGTCTGTTTATCCTGCCTATACTTCCTGACTGGCTACCGGCCAATCAGCATTTTATTTATCAACCAATCAGAGCAACACACGTTCACAGCATACAGAAGACATCCCGCAGCACTCAGCAACCATTAGAAGCTGGGGTCAGGCAGGGAACTGATCCCTCCCTCACAGCCATCCGAAGGAAGCAGTTAAGACTTCATTTCTGACTTCCAGGCTCAAAACGGTGAGGCAGTATGTTGTTACTGTGGAAGCTGCCTTGACTGTGGCACATGGCTGCAGAAGGCCTGGCAGAAACTAAGGCAGGGTCCAGAAGAGTTTGTCCAAGCTTTCTTCAGTTCCAAAGGAGCCTAGAAACAATCCTCATGCCAGCTTACTTCCCTATGAGGTCACGGAGGAGCCTGCTCTTTCTAGTCTCTTCTCCTGTCGCCCTATCTCTCCTCGCCTGCTCCCAAAGTTGGTCCTAGAGGATCTGAGGATGCATGGTGACAGAGAGGTCAGAGTGGTGATGCCATCAAGAGTGATTTCTGTTCATTTGCCCGGATTCCCTTCTGATATGCTGTGACTGGGAACATGAAACCAAGCCAAACGAGCGACCTTGATTGGACATAACCACATCAAAATACCAACTTCTGAGGCCACAAAGACAGCTCTAGGAAACAATTGGGGACATCAGAAGTACCCCAATCCTCCTCCCTTGAGCACTGATTTTTGCTTGCAAGCCTTTTTGTTAGAAAATGGCAAAGGAGAAAGCCAGTAAATGCATGATCTTCAAGTGTGTTGGTTGTCCCTTCACCGTGATCAAGTGTCCCGAGAGAGACAGCTGCATAAAGTGGGCTTTGCTTTGCTCACTGTTGCAGTGAGTTCAGCTATTGTGATGAGAAGGGCATGGTGGATCACCTCAAGTCCCTGGAAGAAGAGACAGAAAGCCAGCTCTGCTGGCTGCCTCTGTTTCCTCCTTCATTCCGTCCAGGCCCCAGTCCCAGGGATGGAACTGCCCACAACACACTCAGTGTGGGTCTGACAACCTCAGTTAATTCTCTCTGGAAACACCCTCACAGCCACACTCAGTAATGTGTGTTATACCCTCACCAGTTCCTAGACGATTCTAAATGTAGTCATGTTCACAATGAAGATTAACCATCATGGCTGCCCCTAAACCATCTTTCTGTCTGACCATCCTAGAACATGGTGTCGGTCTGCTGCTGAACTGGTTATTTCCCTCATTGTCATGATAAAATACCTGCAGAAGCAAGTTAAGGAAGGAGAGTGTGTTTCAGCTCACAGCTCCAGGGGATATAATCCATCCTGGCAGTGATGCCTTCCCCGGAGGCAGGAGCTGGAGGAAGCTAGTCACAGAGGTGGCTTACTCTCTGGCTCATGTTTAGCTAGCTTTCCTATACAGCCCAGGATCTCCTGCTTAGGAGTTGTGCTGCCCCGACTGAGCTGGGCCCTCCTCTTCATTAATAATGGAGGCACACACACATACACCCTGCAGATACGTCCTCAGGCCAAAGTCAGGAAACAGATGTGTTCATCTGCTCACCTTTCTCATTTTGTGTACAGTCCTGGACTCTAGTCCATTGAATGGTGCTGCCCATATCTAGATATCCCTCACAGACATGCCTGGGTGTTTGTTTCCTTGGTCCTTCTAGAGCTGTCAAGCTGACAACCATTATTAACTTTCTTGGCTGCCTTGAGTCTTTATAACACAAATCACTCACACGCAGTTTTGCAGCGTAGTCCCAATCTGCCCCACCCCTCAACTCTGTGCCCAGACCTTACAAGGTCTGTGGCAAGTTTAGACAGAGCAGTCAAGCTGAATTTTCTTAAGAGTGTGGACAGAGACATGGTGCTTGCTTTCTCATAAGACATGTACCTGCCTTTACAGCAGGTGGATACTACAAGATCCCCCACAGGGAAACTGTCATTTCTGTAGTAACTCACACACACAAGATTTCTGGTAAGCCAACTAACTAGGGTCCAACTTTAAAGGATGGGAAACTGGAACATGATTTGGAAATCATGCCATGACCAGCTTTGTCTTCCACCAAGGCAAATAAATTCTTGAAATCAGAAGTCTTTCCACTTATTTTCCGGTCTCTGCATGGAGCATCTTTAGTCACACATTCCTGCTAACGTGACTCATGAACAGCTGAAGTCAAAGTTAGCATGAATGAACACTCCTTTGTGGCTGTACCTAAGGTACAGCTCCAAAATCCAAACTGTCAGACTGAAAAGAAGCAACTGACGTGATATGCCTTCATCTAAAAGAAACACGGGAGTTTTATGCATGCATATATTAGGGGAAATGTATATGGTGGTTGATGATCTGGAAAAAAAACCTGAATCCTACCCACTTGTAAATTCACAAATGCACTTGGAGTGGAAAACCCAAGTCTGCCTCCTGAAGGAATTGCACAAATGAATCACACCATGAGATCTGGCTGGGTGCCTGGAAGTTGCTGAGGTCACAGAACTCATTACTCAGAAAATAAGCCAGGAGCCAGGTGCTCCTCCAATTGGCTTCACGGAGGAGCAGTGCGTCCCCCTGTCTTTCCCACCTTCCCACCTCTGCTAATTAAAAGCACCAACTAATGGCCGCAAGTATGACTTCAGGAGTCTCACAGAGACTCATCATGGCCCCCTGCATGTGGCATCCTGGTTTTAGCCAGGTTGCTTCTTGCTCTGTCTAGAGGTGCCTCAGCAGTTAATGGGAGTGATCTGCTCCAATTCCTGCTATTTTAGGCTCTTTAGCTTTTCTTAGCCGTGGATTTCTTCTGTCTAAATCCGCCTGACTGAATTGGAAGCCGCCCAGAATCTTATTCTTTAGAAATCACATTTGTGCATCGAGGGTATATATTTGTCGTCCCCGCCCACGCTCCAGCCACTTTCTGAGAAGTGTGGGGCCAGTCACGTGACAGCCATCAGTGTATTTGCACCCTTTTTTTTTTAATTTTGTCTAAAAACATAATCTGCATTACAAATTGCACCGATTCCTGTATGGAGTAAGTCATCATTCAATAAAAAGCACAAATGTGTGCCTGTCACATTCCGCATAATAAACTGCAAGTAAATACATCTTTTCTTAGTCCAAATCAGTCAGGAAACGATGTCTTTATTTTCTCGGTTATGCACCAAGTTTGCAATCAGCTTTATTCTTGATTCTCCCAGGCCAAGTTTGCGCGGCTTCTGAGCACTGAGTAGCTGTGCTTTTATCCACAGCATTTAGACACCTGAGTGCAGGATCATACTCCCGTTTCTCCACATTTCTCTTCTGTCATCATCACCATGACCTTGCCACCATCTTGCTCCTGGACTTCTAAGAAAGATTTGACACAGTGTCTGCATCATCACTGGCTTTAATTATCAATTTGACACAGCCTAGAGTCAGCAGAGCAGAAAGGCTTGAGATTGAGACCAGCCCAGATCAGGTTGCTCTCAGGACATTACTATGGAGAATTTTCTTGATTACTAATTAAGGAAGAAGGGCCCAGGCTCGTTGTGGGCAGCACCATCCCTAAGCAGGAGGTCCTGGGCTGTAAATAAAGCTAGTTGAGCACGAGCCAGAGAGTAAACCAGCTTGCAGCATTTTCCCATGATTTCTGCTTCAAGCTCTAGCGTGAGATCCTGCCCTGACTTCCTTCAACGATAGACTGTGGCCTGGAAGTAGAAACCAAATGGATCTCTTTCCTTTCTACATTACTGTGTGCCATGGTGTTTATCACAGCCTCAAAAAGAAACTAGATCAGGAAGAGGCGCTGCACCCGGCCTGCCTGGGTGAGTGAGTTCATAGCTTGCAAGGGAGCGTGATCTAGAAAGAAAAACTGGGTTAGAATTATCTTCTCCCTCACAGTAGAGGCTTTGACCCTGGGAATATTACTTTGCCTCTGAGACCTTCAGTCCCCTCATCTACAAAATGAAGATAATTGAGGCCTTGTAAGAAGGATGTAGTAGCTCTAAATGGCATGTGTGTTATGTTGGTTTTGAGGTCCCTGATCAATTAAGTGCTAACTGGTGGTACAGACGTGTTCATTACTAGCGACGTGAGCATGTAAAACAGAGACAGACAAGGTGGCTGAGCTGTGTGAACTGTGGACACGTTGTCAATTGGGCTTGCTGCTGTTGTGGGACCTCCTCTCATTTCATAGTGAGGTTGGTTAAAGACCGGACAAGGTAGTAAGGCAGAGCTCTGTGTTTCCTGTTTGTGTTCCCAGCCGGGGAGACGGCTCAGTAGGGAAAGTCCTTGCCACAGAAGCATAAGCATCTGAGTGTGAATTCTCAGAACCCATGTAAACATGCCAACTGTGCCACAAGGCTGCAACTCCAGCACTCTTGAGAGGAGCTGGGAGGTGGAGTTAGGAAAATCCCCCAAGGGAACAAAACGAGAGAAATCCTGTCTCAAGGTGGACCCACACCTGAGGTTGTCCTTTGACCTCCATACACCTGCCGTCCATGCCACCACAACCCCATTTCACACACCTGAGTGCACATGAGAACACTGAGTTCCTTTATCAAAAGCTCATAATCATTCCACGTACACTCAAAACCTCAGCTTGCTTTCTTCTGTGGGATCTTTGATTGTTCTTCTGGGGAATTCTGTCTTCAGATCTTCAAGTCTTGGGTACTTCTCATTATTTATGACCCAGATGCCCCCTCCTTAAGAAGGTTTGACTGTGATAGACTATTTGACACAGGTTTTATATCCCAGCCAGACTCAACACCTCCAGTATTTCATACAAGCAAGACAAAATTTCTCAGTGACATAATGGTTAAGAATGTGAAACCAAGAATTACGTGGTGTCTGGGTGTGAAGTTCAGTCAATAACATACTCAACTAGTATCCATGAGGCTCTGGATTCAGTCACCAGTGTTGCATAAAAAGGCCTAGTGTCACAGGCTTGTTACAAAGCACTCCAGAGGTAGAGGCAGGGGAATCAGAAGTTCAAAGTCAGGCTCAAGTTCACAGTCTTTCTGATGCCAGCCTGAGCAACATAATACTTCATCTCTGGGAGCAAGGGGAGAAATCACATGGTCTGGGTTTAAATTTTCATTCAACCTTTACTGGTGTGGCTTCTCTTTTTATGTCTTTTCCGTGTCTATAAGAGAGGGGTATTAATTTCTCTTATAGTACACCAATTCTAGGTGGGGGACTAATGGCTATTACACACACAGCATGGAAGGTGATGCCTGATGCAGAATGAACACTCCGTGCATGCTAACTAAGCCTTCAAGGTGAATTACAAAGAACATGTCACTCTCCTGTGTTATCTCAGCTTTTGTGTTCTACAACAAACAGATTGAAAAAAATCTACTAACACTTCACACACATGTGCCTGAGTGAATACAATGGTACGCTGGGATATAGCTTACCATGCATGAGTTCTTATCGAGAGTGTGGTCTCTTGGCAGTCCTGCTTTTACACACTATTTTACATGCTCACTGGTCTTTTTTGCATGTGTATGTGTGTGGCATGTTTTCTCATGTAGATGCATGTTTGCATGTAGGTAGGTGAATGTGGTGGTCAAGCACACTCTGGAGACCCCTGTCTCTGCCTTCTGAGCATGGTGGTTACATTTAATTCAGCATTGACAATGAGTTCTGGGGACCCAAACTCTAGTATTCATGCTTGTGTGGCAAATACTTTACTGGCTGAGCCATCTTCCTAGCCTTGACACTCACTGTTCCTATCATGAGGTCCTGAAGATCAATTCAGTGACCTTCGAGGGCCCTCTCAAGAGCCATCTATTTCTGTTCCCATCTCCTGAGTAAGATGCTAATTCTCCGAAGCAGGAAACAATCTGTGTAGTTTTCTTAATTCACAATCTACCCACCACACAAATGATAGATGAATATTTTCTAACTCTGGATATTCACATAACTGGGCTTGGAGTGGCTCAGTGATGGCCTGCTTGCCTAGCATCCAACCCTCAGAAGGAAACAAATACATTGAAAAACTCAAGTAATTATTTGTTCTTTTCTCATAAACGGAAAAATGTCCTGCACATTGGGGGGGGGGGGGCATGAAGCAAGTGTATGGGGAACATACGTTCAATAAACAATAGGCAAGTATTTGGTACATTTGAAAATGCTTGGGGGAGGAGCAATAGAGAGGGGAATTGTAGGCTACAAGTTATCTGAAGGGAGAAATAGAGAAAACAGGGGAGTCTTAATTAAGAATTGAGGAGGGAGATAAATATAGAAGAAGGAGAGAGAAGGGTAAAATCACAGTAAAGATGTCTGAAAAAGTCAGGAATTGCATTATTAATTGTCTCCCTAAAAATATCTATAATACATGTAAGTTTTTGTATACATATACATGCATAGTTTAAATGAAATTTTCCCATCTAGGCTGACAATGTTCCCCCCACTGTGGGAGGCCAGCTCCCACTGTCCCCCAGGGTGCTCTTGAGGACAAAGGGATAAGAAATATTAGGTAGAAAGAGAGTGTGGAGAAGAGACAGACAGAAACACAGGATAACTTTGGGAGGGCCTGGATCAATATCCACCAGCCCCTTTTTGTCTCTTCTAAAGAGCTTTTTATAGGAATGCCAAGGGGCAGAGCAAAAGACCTCCCCCTAGCACAGCCAAATGCAGACCCTTCCAATCACCTGGTAACCATGCATGTGGTCAAGCCATCCTCTAATGCAGCTCTGCTGGGTAAAGCATGTTCAGATGGCACTAGGAAACCTCTGTGGGCCTCCACACCCCCCAAAGCCATAGACTGTCTAACAAAACCCTCACCAGGCATGAGAACCCTTTTATTAAGTCATTGGTCAAGGCTGTCCAACAAACTCCCAAAATATTATAGGCTATTGCTCTTGGTTGCTCCCCAGAGTGAAAGGTAAATCTCTGTTACTGAAGATACTGTGAACTGTGATTCCAGGACCCAGAGGACCTGAGATGGATCTGACCCAAAGGCCTCTTTGAAGGACTAGCTCCAAAAGGTGCCACATAAGCTTCAAAGGAGGGAAGCAACTGATAGTCCTACCTGGCTGCGATACATGTGAACCACAACGACAAACAGCATGGCACACTAACCCTAAGCATACAAAAATGGCACACATACAACAACTCTCTAATTGGATGGAATGCCCACTCAGTGGGAGATAAACCACGCCTACTGCTAGAAACCACAGTTAGCGAATTCACTCACTCATGGGTCTTGGCGGAGAACCTACAACCACCAGTTTACTAAAGCAGCATAATCCCTAACCACATTCTAAACATTTGTCCTTATATCCACAGGTAAGTGTAGTCTTTACCCCTCCTCAAAGAAATGTCTCTTTGCAATAGAGGGAAATCATCATTGAAAATCATAAGCAATCGAAGTGCAGAGTTGTGAAGGCCCATCCCAGTGGATCCATCTACAACAAAATTCCTGTACCTAAGGCTCGGGGATCGTTGCAGAAGAGAGCGTGGGAAGACTGGAAAAGGCAGAGGAAGAGGAAACTGGCCTTCAGATGGGGTCTCCTAGAAATGTCAGAGAAGCTACACTCACAAAGTCTCACTGACATGGCTGCCTAGATATGACCTGAACAAAGACAACACCAAAATCCCATGAGGCCTCAACCCTAGACAAAGAACTACAGGTAACTAAGGAACCCTGATAATGGGAGAGATAGCATACCAAATTGGTTATCCAATACCAAACGGTCAGCTTTGAAAACAAAAAGACAAGTAACGTTTTGACTGAGCAGGTTATATTTAGACTCAGAGGTTATAGTTACTTATTTAAGTGTGTGTGTGTGTGTGTGTGTGTGTGTGTGTGTGTGTGTGTGTGTGTGAATTCGAATGGGAGCAATTGAGAAAGTACAAGGAAAGGACTTGATGGAGTAAATGGAAAGAAGAAAGTGATGTAATTATATTATAACCTCAAACAATAATTATTTTTTTAAAGAAAAGAAATGCTGCCAGTTCTGGTCTACTAAGAGGTTTGGGTCTCTCTCTGTAGTCTTAATCACACATGTAAAGGCATATATAAAATGTGTGTGGAGTTAGAGGGATGCTCAAATATCTGTCATACAGCTTCAGGGTCAAAAACATCACAATGCATTAGAACCTCAGACGCCATCTTCATCCTCCAGAAAAATAGCAGTTGTCCTGAAATTCATTCTAACCAGTCCTGGAATTTTCTTAGGATGAAAGGAAGCACACGTTGTTTTGCAAAGTGCTGAGGCCATTTCACATGCCCAGCAGTGGTAGATGAGCATTCCTGGAGGTCTCTGTGCTCATCAATACTTAATACTATTCTCGTTTAGGGTTTTGACAGTTTCTTTGGTGGCCACTGCCATGTCATCTGACATCTACTCCAAGCTTTCTGGAGGCTAGTCCTTCACCAGTCATAGTTGCATAGATATCCTCTCCTTGTTGGGGGATTATTTTCCCACTGGTTTTATGAACTGCTTTGGCAAATAGATGTCTTAATTCTTCTTTAGGTTTTGTGTTGTTTCAGGCTAAAGAGATGGCATCCTGCCTAGAAGTCACAATGCCATTCCCTTATCCTGTATATTATTATATGTTATATATATTATATATAATTTTTGCATTGCATATTTTATACATGCGTTTGGGCTGTTTTGTTCTTGTTCCCTGACCTTAATGAGTTCCTCATTCAACTATGTGCCTTTTTAATACTTTAGATTGTCTTCTTGAGTTTTTTACCTCAAAGCTATTTGACAAAAACATCTTAGTCTAACTTTAAGTTATTTTCAGAGCTTTGTTTCAGCTATTATGCACTCCAAAACCTGTGAACACATCTCCCAACATTAAGGTTAAAAGAATTTAAGCCAGCTGGGCTACGGAGACTCAATTGTTTTTCTTAATCATTAACCTAAGCCACAGTCTATATGGCTCCTCAATAGAAACTCACGTGTTCTAGCTGTGTGACACTTTCTTGTTTATATTTTCAATCATCAAAACTCTATTTAAACTAACATTATTATTATCATCAATTAGACAGTACATCTTATGAAGGATTCATCTTCATAATAATCCACAGGTAAAAATGTGCAGTAGGACAGGATGCTTCCATGAGATAAACACACTACATTACAGGCAGTGAGGATCTCCTCACACCCATTCATACCATGCCAGATACCAGAGAAAGACAGCAGCAGCAAACACATAAAGGCACAGCAGAAGCAAAGGACATTCTGGAGTCTGTGGTCTCGGGGCCTTGCCTATCCGAGATTCACCCATCAGGGATTCGTCTCCTGGTGGACTGACACCCTGGCTCCTCTGACACTGCCACCAGCACACTGCAGTGACCAAGTTACCCAGATGTGATTCTTCACTCTATTCCATCACTGTTCAACACAACCCTTCCTAAATTCAGGCTACACTGCATAGCTATCTTAAGAATGAAATGTTTGATATCTAAGGGGGCAGTTCCCCTACTGTTTGTCACTATTAGTGTTTTTTTTTAACCTAACAATTTTACATAAAACCACATAAAATCTTAGATCTAGTTTTACTTTTATTTATGTACATGACAGTGTGTAGGTGTGTGAGGGGTCAGTCTCTGTACAGACGGTGTCACTAAAAGACAGGGAACATGAGAAGCACCAACACCTCCTGCAGCTGTTTGAGCAGACCTGAGTCTCTGGAACATGAGATGACAGACTCATAACGGAGTCCCACCTAACTGGAGCCCCTCTAATTTGGTGCCAAAGCCCAGGGCATTGCCTGCTTCTTGCCCTTTGCCTGCAGACACACTGCCTGGCATACTGCCCCTGCCCCTGTATACTCTCACATAAGGCAGGTTCCATGCCATTCGGACTCATTGGATAGTAACTTGATATGACCTTGTCTGATTGGGTAATGAATGTATATATGCCAGTGAACATACTCATCAAACTAGATCTGCACCCTGGCATCTGCGTCCCTGGAAACTCCTAGTGACTCTGTCTCCCTCGCCCCCTCCCCGACTGAGCCACAGGTGAGAGAAAGAAAAACCCCACAGGTGTGTGCATGTGAATGCAGGTGCCTATAAAAGCCAAAAGAGGGGGTCAGCTCCCTTAGAGCTGGAATTACAGGTGTTGTGAACCATCTGGAGCAGGTGCTGGGAACCAAACTCAGAGCAGTATACAAAAGTAGTGTGCACTCTGAACCGCCTAGGCAATTCTCCAGCACTTATACTGGAATTTTTGATAAAACCTTATTGGCCGATTCACTATCTATATCAGTTAAACACAGAAACCAAATAAGTGCATAACCTCGTAAATAATTATCTAGTAAGTGTCCTGGTTTTGTTCCTATTGCTGTGATAAACAGATAAACACCAGGACCAAACGCAATGTGAGGAGCAAGGAATGTCTTTGGCTTACACTTCCACATGCAGTCCGTCGCTGAGGGCAGCCTGGGCAGAAGCTATAGTGGGAACCTGGAGGCAGGAGCCAAGACAATGAAAGAACGCTGCAGCTGGCTCTCCATGGCTTGCTCTCCATAACCCAGGACCACCTGCCCCCAGTGGTCACCTTCGATGGTCTTGTCCCTCCCTCATTGATCACTAATCAAGAGAATAGGCCAATCTGGTGGAGACAGTCCCTCACTTGGGTTCCCTCTTCCCAACTCTAGCTTGTGTCAAATTGACAACAAAAAAACAAAAAAACAAAAACCACCGGCACAGTAAGGAAGAACTCTTTCTCTCTCACCCGTCTCTCTCTTCTCCCCACCCCATCTCTCCTCCCCAGATGTCCCATGTATTGGCCACTTTCCTCAACCACAGCCTCCCTGCTGTGATGATTTTCTTCACTACAGCCCAGAACAATGGAGCCAGGCAACTAGGGACTGAGCTCTCTAGAGACATTACTCAAAAGGAAATCTTCCTTCCTTTCCCGTTTTTGTCTTTGGTGTTCTGTCACAGCAACGGAAAGCTGTCCTGTACACATGGTGTCCTTCCTTTTTATGTTTTCTGTATGAGGCAAGGTCTGTGTGTGCTCGCACGGGCATTGGGGGGGAAAGGGCGGGCTTGGGACAACTTGTGAAAGTTTATGACATTCTCTTCTCACACTCCCTAGTCTTCATGAGTTCTCCATGTTGTCTGTCTCCGAGAGTCCTCTCTTCTTGGCCCCTTGCTAGGAATTTCAGATTTTATCCTTATTATTCCACATGCTCATGTGGCTAGGCTCCCTCCTGGGGCAAAGAAGCAAGAAAAAAAGCAAGTGATACCAAGTTATTTCCCACACTTCAGGATGATGGGTTCCTTTCCCCATTCTCCTGCTGGAGAGAAAGCCTTTTCTTCCACAGTCTACAGATTCAGCTGAACACGAATGCAGCCATCTTGAGTCATAGCCACCACGCCTGTCCCAGAGTGACCCTGATCATTGGCCCTGACTGCTTTCCCAGCTCGCTATAAATAGACAAAAGCATTAGTGTGGCATGTGGAGCTTTAGAACTGGACCCTGGTGCCAGGAATGTGCCCGACTCTTTGATATTATCTTACAATAAACCAGGCACCATATGGCTTGGATGAAGTCGCTTTTGTTCTGACTGATACATGCGCCCTCCTTGTGACCCAGTAGCAGGGATCTACTTAGTCTTTCTGCTCCCTGGGCCATGCTTCCTCCAGAGGGTTTCCCCTGCATATTGCAGGCTGTGCCATCCTGGGACTGTCACCTCTTTGGAGGCTGGTTCTTTCACAGTGGGATCTGGACCTGGTCATTTCAGAACACCTAGAGTTTCAGTGAGTCCTGTGGGGGAGAGAGAGAGGGAGGGAGGGAGGGAGAGAGAGAGAGAGAGAGAGAGAGAGAGAGAGAGAGAGAGAGGTGGTGGTATTGTGTTCCCCAAAATATTGTGTACCTTAATAAACTTATCTGGGGTCAGAGACAGAACAGCCACAATATTAAACAGAGGTTAGGCAGTGGTAGCACACGCCTTTAATCCTAGCATTCAAGAGGCAGAAATCTATGTGTTCAAGGATACACCCAAGCATGGTAACTCACGCCTTTAATCCCAGAAAGCAAGCCTTCAATCCCAGGGAGTGGTGGTAG